>JAOTQK010000018.1:26258848-26269770 GCA_025642025.1 Rhododendron ferrugineum
AACAATGGCATAGGCCTCTCCCAAAGATGGAAACGGAACACGACCCAACACCTGCACTCTAATTGGATCATATTCCATATCAAGACCAGCAAAAGTCATACACACGCTCTTTCTCTATTCTCTCTAACCAAGCGGTAGCATCAATGGAACAGACTGCCTGAAACCCCTAATAATAATCAAATTCTTGCCATGCTCCACTGAGATCACCAAAGTAAACAGCAACAGATCGATTGTTCGATTGTGTTGATCCGAAGTACGAAGTCTCTTCTTCAACTCAAAACATTGATCATCATTGCCCTGCTGAGAATAAGTCTGTTTGGCAATAGTCCAAATCTGTAATGGGGTGTCAAGAAGCAAAAAAGGACTACGAATATTAGCCTTCATAGAATTAAACAACCAGGTCATGACTAAAGATCAATAAGACTTGAAAGTCTTGAGTTCAGCAGTAGTAGTAGGCTCAGTAACCGGGCCTTCAATGAATTCAGACATCCCTTTAGCTTCAATAGCCAATGTAAGAGTACGAGACCAAAATAAATAATTTGTGCCATCCAGTTTGATGGGACAAATATCCAGTGGAGAGTTAACCAGAGTCCTTACACGACTCAACTCATCCTTGCCATTTACGGAAGCTTTTTGTTTCTCCTCTGACATTTTAACAGCAGAACAGGGATTCCCCAAATAAACAATAACACAGTAAAGCGCCTAAGAAGCTGTCGCAATGGAGAAAAAAAACCTGTACGAACTCGAAATCAACAGATCCAGTCTTTGGAAGATAAAAACGAGCCTATTCAACCTCTAATAACACAAAAACCTGAAAAACCCACCTGTACGTGGTTACCCAAAAAGTTTCAGAAGCAAACAGTGATCGGAAAAGACAGCAGATGCAACATAGCACGTCGGAAAGCAAGAACACAACGTCGGAAAGCAAAAACGACATCGGAAGCTGGCCGGCGAGGCTCTGACGAGTATGGGTGACGTCGGAAGAAGGTCTGATCTCAGGATCTGAGTTCGTTTGTGATCGGAAAGGAAGAACGACGACGGAAAAGGGTGGGCGAGTCTCCGGCGAGGCCAGACGACGTCGGGAATGGCCGGCGAGTCTCTGGCGGTTATGGGTGACGTCGGAAAACGAACAGAACTCAAGATTTGAGTTCGTCGGAGGTGATCTGAGTTCGCCGGAGGTAACAAATCTACTGTGTCTTCAAATATAATGCCAGAATATGAAGGAGAACCGATCTGTCGTTGTTGGTCACTAGATCGGTTGCTCCGATACCATGTTTGGTTTTAGGGTAATCGAGATAGGGAGAAAACCCATTAGGGTTAATTTCATTCAACGTAAAATATATATACAAGCTGTATAATAATTGCACTACGGTCCTAGATACTTAAACTGATTACATGGTAAGACACATAATTACATTAGATACAAATAGATCCATCATCTAACATGCACTCGATTTGTTAATGCTTAACCACGAGTTGGCACCATTCGATACCTTGCAGTGAAGATGAAATTCAACAGAAAACACTATTATTGAAATTATGCGGTTTCCGTTGCCTAACGATTTTAATAATCTAGGAGCGGT
Source organism: Rhododendron ferrugineum (assembly GCA_025642025.1). NCBI lineage: Eukaryota > Viridiplantae > Streptophyta > Magnoliopsida > Ericales > Ericaceae > Rhododendron > Rhododendron ferrugineum. The sequence continues at coordinate 26,260,432 of JAOTQK010000018.1, forward strand.
TGTCAGCAGCAGGAGCTTGGATAAGCACAGATATCTAACACGAATAGGGCATATCTGCATCAGGCTACTGTGCAACACCCTAAACATTGGTACGAATACGAGTACTAGGGAACATGCAACATACACAATTACATTGCATTATTTCCTGCAAAGCATTGAGAAGGAGTTCCAACACAGATGCAACACATAACATGACAATTTTCCAAAATCAAGACATAACACTACAGGAAGTAATATACATTCTTACATGAAATCAGCCCATGCATATCAATTAATCTTCTATTCTACAGTAAAAAGGTTGGAACAAATCAACACATTGTCTTGCTTTGTTATGTCCTGTAGTCTGTCTCTGAAGATTTTTGTCACGGACAGTACATCATCTGTTTCTACTTGTTCTCTGTGTAATTTATGGACGTATGACATATCTGTTCCCATACAGCAGGTGTTTAAGCATCTTACCCATTTTCAACCATCCACTACCTGCAGGAATGATAATTTTTCCTTGCATCTTGTTAGCCTCACCATTTAAAGGGTTCCCGTAATGAGGGTCTTCTATTTGTGTATTTCTGAATCCAGAACATTGAGCCCCTACTCCAATGTATCGCCTACCTAAAAAACAGGCCATTTTCAAGAAACTTTGCCGCTTCTCTCAAAACCTATATTATGCATGAAATACCCCCAAATACACCTAAATCGACTAACTCCGACTGTAAGTATTGTGATCATCCCTCCTCTCGAAGCTTCATCAACTAAGAAAATGAAAAAAAAAAACTGCTATATTGAAACCGCAATCACCATTCTAATGTTCGGTCAAAGACAAAGTTCCCACTGATTCCACAAATCAATTATTTACCAATCAGAAAATAGGAAAATAACTCTAGTCTCACAGGTAGCATCCACCCATGCTGACTTTGGCTTTTGTCAAGTTTGAGCACCTCCCAAAAGACATAGGCTGCGAAAATAAATCGCCCTATGATACTACAAACGTTAATGCAATCCATCCACAAGTTGACAGGAAAGCATGTTACTGTTGGATAGCTGGGCCTAGGTATACATTGTTTGGACCATTTCCAAACAAGTTAAGCTTTTAGAACAATTGACGATCAAACATGGTATCACGACTGTTAAAGTATCCAACTCAAAATCAATTGGCAATGAAAAGAGAGGCTGCCGAGGCTCATATACTAGTTTTTGAGGTGATAATTAACTGATGTGGGCCAGATTCCAACACTTCCCCATACATGCGACCTCTGACTTGCACGTGGAGAGAGCAACAGAGGATCGGGAACATACACAACAGAACAAAGTGCAACTATAGCACAAAAGAAGGGGAAAAGCCTATGAAAACTTAGCTCTGATACCATATTAAGCATCCACCACAAAACCGATTAGCAAAGAGTGGAGAGGCCGCACGGCTCACATACTAGTTTTGGAGGAGGTAATTGACCGATATGGGACAAACTCTAACACTCCCACGCACGTGTGACCCCTATTGCATGTGGAGAGGTAATCCATAACACATAGATTGCAACAAACAACGATGCACTAATGGCACAAACAAGGGGGAACAAATTCTCTGAACCCTTATCTCTAATACCATGTTAAAGCATCCAACTCAAGACCAATTGACAATGAGGGGAGAGGCCGCCCAGGCTCATATACTAGTTTTCGAGTTGATAATTAACCCATGTGGTATAAATTCCAACAAGAACTTTGGTTGGTTCGAGGTTTTGGGTTCAAGTCTCATTGTCTGCATTAGTTTACTTTCTATTTTGCTTTTGTCCGTTGCATTCTATTCACAGTGTAAATGAATGTTTCAATCTCCACGTGCAAGAAATGAATGCAAATAAGGAAGGGTGATGGATAGCTTGATACTAATGGTTGATCCCATTCCTAACATCTTAAGCTTTTAAGATAATTTGTGATCCGACCATTGGGAAATATTTTTGCCATTGCTAACGAAAACCCAATTCTGGGTTTCCAAATAACTACAACAACAAAACCAAAAGACCTTTGAGGGACAAATTAGTAAACTATGAAGCACAAAATTTAAGAACGCATTATCAACCTAACAAAGGATAATACCCCTAAATCGTTTTCAAACTATTGTACTGATTACAGAATCAAATAAGGTTGTTTAATAATTATTAGACAAGAGGAAGAGAAAATAAGAAAAGGGTCCACTGTATATCTTAAACATAACAAAGTGGAGTACAAAGAACACCTGCCAAGAGTTCATGCATAGCACATTGACATAATTTTGCATCCATTCTTCTGTACTTGAATGATTTTGGAAAATATCATTGCTAGAGCATTTCAAATTCCATGTTCCAGCAGCTAAAGCATATAGTTCAGGATTCACAGACCCAATGCTGCAAAGAAATTAGCAACGTATTACTTTAGGATGGGAAATGCTGATTCCAATGCCAAAGCAAGGTATAGAAATAGAACTGCATGCTACCAAGCCTTCTACTTTATATGACATTTTCAGCTTTATCTACAAATTTAGATGATAATACCATAGCCATGCAAACTTTCAAGAAAATGAAAACAAAAACAATAACTTCAAATATGATAAAATGAAAGCAAATAGGAAAAGATAAATGAAAGCTCAAAAGGATTTTACATTCTAGAGTGAGGGTGTTTTTTTTTTTTAATCGGTTAGAGTGACAGAGTGTTATGCCCATACCGGGTAACAAATCTACAAAAGTGGCCATCAAATGAAACAAAAATATCATGGTTGACATATTTAAGTCTCAAAAGGACTCACTTGTCTTTTCTTTTCATTGCTGACATGGCAAAAAATGACGTATACCTATGCTCTATGTACTAGTTTAAATTTGTAAAGCACACCTGTCAGACACTTGCCAACTGGTATGTGTCTGATATGTCTAATTAGACAGACATACACCCACAAATATGTTTTAAGCAGGAGAGTTTCAAATGAACTATGCATAATATTTGCATTCAATGCCAAAAGGGAAGTATTATGCTAATTTATAACACTATGTTTCCTAGATAAATGAAAGAAGTGAAGTTTAGTCATGTGACTTGTGTCCTAGTGTCTTGAGAATGACAACTAGATGAATCACTTGGCACATTTTCCCACCTGACCCATGTACCATTGACTTACAAAAATAAGTGAAAAACAATTCCGGAAATATTTGAACACTGGACATGTGCTATCAAAACTTTGTTCCATTGAGCTTCATGTCCGTTGATTGGAGTCACAATATTAATGTACATGACTGCATTTCTACGTCATGTCTTAATAGGAAAAAAAGTAAATTGAGGCACTATCCTTAGCTTCAAGGAAAAGCATCTCCTTGCAATCTCAATCTCTCACAACTGACCCACCACTTTGGAGACCACAGAAGTTTCGCATCTCTCTTGGACAGAAGTTTATACCAGGTCAATGGCTTGACATCATCAAAGGAATCAGTCCAAGGATTAGTGGAGGGAATTTTCACAAAAGGGGTTAATAGGGGATTGAAAGGCTATCCCAAAGGCTCCCGGCACCGTGGGTCTGCCAAAGGTTAGAAGTATGCAATCTTAACTCTTTCGTTTATTTCTTCCTCATTCTTTTCCATTTTTCAACCGGTTATGCCAAGCCACAATAGAGCAACAATAACTCTTATCTAGGATTCCTTGGAATAATATAGGGGGTATCACAGCAGGTTTTATAAGAGAAATCAACTCTAATAACTTGTCTACGAAGTACCATGAAATTCATGTAACAGTTAACTTTGTGAACCATGGAATGAGAACGATGACTCAAAAGTTAAATTTCAGAAAATGCTTATGTTGCACCTTCCGAAAGGAAAGGGAACTCCAAGCAATGCTGCTACTGTCACTGCAAAGTCAAGCTGTAAAAATTGGTTAAGTGCATTCCATAAACAATGAAGGTAATTCATATTTTGTTTGAGCATAAACTCCAACAAATAGAATGGTAGTCCTAACCTGTTGCATTGAGTTTATGCAAAACATCCTTCCATCCTGAAATTCAAAACATGAATATAATTCATCGATAGTAACAAGTTTTTAAGATGAAAGCAACACATATTAGACAAATAAAGAGTCTACATCATCATTTAATCTTCTATCAACCTTCGTCAAAGTATAACAAGTACAGAATCACAACTAGAACCAAATATTTCTCTGATACATGTCTTCTTAGGATCTACTTTCACTGAGGAGAAATAAAGTACATAACTGAAAACCTCTGTAGAATTAGAGGTGAGTTAGATTGCAAAGCCTTCTAGGAAGTAGGATATACATGCATGGGGTGCCTAACCATTAGACGTAGGGAGGGTGATAATTGAGGTAGAGAAAGAGAGAACAACAAAACCGGAAGACCAAGGTCTAGGATTGTAGACAGAGCCTTCAGCTAGTTTGAAAGATATGGAGATGGAGGGACCTTTATAAAAGGAGAGCCAAACCTATGAGACCGCACGGAGGCACATGTCAATCGCAAATGCCTCTCACCTATGCGGGATGTTCGTCCTATAAATATAACTACACGAATAACTTGTGACCTCCTCTGTGGGTAGTGGCATGGAATTAACTAAAAGTGGAGCTAGAGGTAGCAAAGATGAAGAGGTCTTTAGTTTAGTTAATTTCTCTTTCTAAGACCGGTTAAGATAGCATTCGAGTGGAGGCTCATTCAGCCAAGCTGAAGGGGTGACAAGGCATTCAAGCAAGCTATCAAGGATCTCCATATTGCCCTTCAGATTTTCTCCGAGCAGCTTGGTCTAAGGTTAAGGAACTGCATAAACTAGTAACGCTACCACTATCACTCAGCCACTAAACAGAGCAATTGAGGCAAATTGAAGAGCCAAGGTGGTCCACGGTGATGAAGGGCTACCTCACCAAACCCAAGAATGGCATGGAGATGACAGGGAGTTACCATAGTGGAGACGTCTGGCAGTATGGTTTGCAAGACCACTGGGTGATAGCTTTAATGCTGTTAACGGCCAGCATCCATAGTCAGGTTACCTCCTCCTTAACCAGAGATTTATGACAATGTTTAAGATGTGGGTATCATCTCTCGGTAGTAACAATCTCATACCATACAAGTAAGATCATTAGGAGATGGCCCACATCCACAAGAGGCAGATTGCCTCCAGAAGAATTAGCCTGTCTATATTACTAGGCTGTTTGGGTAGTTTCAATTATACTTCTCTTCGGCTGGATAGTTTGCATCCTGTTGGCCCCTTTGTAATCCATATGGCCCTAGAGCTGCATGTGGCTCTGGTACATCTACTATGTCAAGGGAAGTACCATACGGGCAATGGGAATGGCCTTTCGGGATTGAAATGAAACTACTCCTATTCTTGGATCTTGAGGGACCATCTAAACCATCCTAGAACTGATCAAACAAACTAGGTCTGGCCAGCCTAACTAGAAGGGTAATTTTGGTTCCATGTGAAATCCCCGCGTACGAAGTAGTACTACAAAGTTGAATGCTAAAACCTAGTTGCAGGCTCCTTCTACTGTGTCTTGCTCTCCAAGTTCCCATCGCTATTGAATCTCTCTCCTAATTGAGATGGATTGTGTGGAGGCCGGGTTTAGGACCAGTGTTCTAATCTCGGCGGCTCGGCGCCATGATTTCACCCTTGGCGGCTTGTTCGGCGGATAGGGAGATTTGGCGGACCTTGGCGGCCGACTTGGTGGCTAGGCGCTAGGCGGCTAAGGGAGATTTGGCGGAGCTAGGCGGCCATCTTGGCGGGCTTGGCGGAGCTTGATTGCCTTAAAAATATTTAAAAAATTTTTTTTGGAAAAAAACGCCGAATCACTCGGCGGTGCCTAGGTGCTTGGCGGTGGGTTGCCGCCCGACTAGCGCCGACCGCCATTTAGAACACTGTTTAGGACTTCCTCTTTAAGATAGACATTACCCCTTGAGATCCTGCTTAGAAGATCAGAACTTTCTTCCATTGACCCGTTGACTGAAAAAGAGAAATCCATTAGTGATACTCCGACCAGTGTTGACATCTGGAAATGTCCTCCGACAATCAAGGTAATTTTCTCTCAGGCAAACCGTGGATTAGAATTGCTAGTCCGAGAATTCGCAAGGAATATATGAATTGCACTATAGTTTTACTCACAATGCTCTTGTTTATCAGACTTCGGAATCCTTGGTTGTGTGACTTCTTCAAGTATTTCTATGTGAATGTGGCCAACTATCCACGGTTACCAGACCTGTAACACTGGTAGTGCCATCATTACAATCTTTGCATAAAGATCTCCACGCTTGGGTCTGACATGCCCCATTTCTAATACGGATGATGGGATATCTGACAGTTATTTTAGGGGTGCAAGTGCTTAATTCTTCTTGGACACGACTTTGGAGAATTACCCACCTTCCACTGAGCAAGCACACACCTTGCCTCTCCCTGGAAGAATGATTAAGATGTCTGTTGAACATCCTCGTACGTTATCCGAGGCCGAGGTAGCTTATACGAGCATTGTGGTAATATTATTTTAGGGGTTTTTACGTGTAGGTCAAGAAAAAAACGGAAATGCACCGTTCATTATTTCTAGAATATTTTTTTAAAATTGCCCCTATAAAAGTGTCTAAACCACTAAAACGTGCCTAAAACTAAACCTTAGAGTAGCCTATGAAAGTGCCTAAACTTGAACCCTAGAGTACCCTATGAAAGTGCCTAAACCTAAACCCTAGGGTACCCTATGAAAGTGCCTAAACCACTAAAACCCTATAATAGGAAAGCGCATCCTAAAACCCTATGAAAGTGCCTAAACCCTAGGGTATCCTACCCTATAATAGGAAAAATAAAAAAGTATGAAATTGTATTTATTTAAGGGTAAAAGGATAATTTTCATAATGTGATCGTCCTTAAGAGGTAAATAAAAACTGAGTTCATCCTTAATAGGAATTACCATGCACTTTTATATCCTTAGAGGTAATTTTCTCATTATTTTATAGTGAGAACTTCCTCTTCAAATTTTTTACCACCTCCGAGGTGATTGCTGACCTAACTACTCGGTTGACCTCGGCCGTTGACCAAGTCTGAGGTCAGCATTGATTTCCCTGTGATCCTCTTGACTTCTTTTGGTGAACTTGTGTTTGACTTTATTATGCCTTTTTAATACTTAGTATTTTCACCTCCCACGGATCCCAAAGAAACAAAAGAAAAGCTACAGAACAAGAGAAAGGCACAGTCTATGAAGATGACAAAAAATACTCAAATGTAAGGCATAAATTACATCTAGGCAAAAAGATAGAATATTTCTTCCAATCTTGAGTTTTTAAATTACATAAACAAACTCTCCAAAGGGCGCTCATAATACTAGACTCTCCTATATGCTCTCCCACCCCCCCCCCCCCCCCCCGCTTTGTGCAAATGTGTTAACTTTTCACCAAACCCAAAGTACGTAAAGCTTTTTGATGCTAACACAGCCGAATATGCAATTTCTTGTGCAAGGAACTTCACAAGTACAATTCATATACCAACCACCAAAAAAAAAAGAAGTATGCTCCATCCAATCACCAAGGTTTCACCTCAACATTTCTTTGAAGCCTCATTAGTAAAATACCTTCAGGGGATCGAGCAAAGAAATAAGGAAGATTATTTAAACCTACTCACGAATGCAGGTATTGTTTATCGAGAGCTAAATGATATAGACGGTTCATTTATTTGTTTAAATTTCAAAAGAGCCCAGCTACTTAATTGGTAAAGTCATTTTGTGCTAATACCAAAGACTTGGGACCAGATGATTTGTATCTGAAGACCCAGATGGTTGATTTATTTGTTTCCCTCTGTTACTTTTGCTCTTGTTCACCAGAAGCAATAACAAGTGGAGAAGAGAAGTAATACCGCATCTAATCGACAGGACGAAGTATCACGCTCCAAGATTAATGAAGATGGAGGATCCTTAAAACCCATTGCGAAGATTACTGTTTCAACCTGCATGACATTAGCTTAAAGTTAGGTTGATAATCACACAAAGATTGTAAAAGAGCATAACAAATACTACACCTCTTCAGCACTTCCTCCCCCATGATCACCATTTATGGTTTGGCCATGATCACCCATCACAAGAAGTAAAGTATTTTCATGTAAGCCTCCAGGACCAGACTGGCCCTCCAACACTTCAACAACTTTCTGGAGCAAAGTAGTAGTCAATTCACTACAAATAGTGGAGAAGGGCAGCATTTTGACGAAATTAAATTGCACTTTATGGACCAAAAAAACATTTATGAACGATATATTCCAGAAGAGCAAGTCCAGGGTCATGGCAAAACAAACATGATGAAACTCAAATAAGAATGTGCCCCAATTTTTCAACATCCCTCTCTCAAACAACCACCAAGTTATGAGCCCTAAACATTCTTCTTCTTCTACTTTCTCTCTCTATACTTCCCAAACATTCTTCTTCTACTTTCTCTCTCTATACTTTAGGCAGCGAAGGTTTTGGTTTGCAGGGAGGTGGCTCCTCCTCTCTCCTTCCTCTTCTCTTTTTCTTTCTGTTCCCTCCCTCTCGGTCTCATCTCTGTAAAGTACTTCAAAATCTTGGTTGGTTGAAAACACCGGCCTCCAGATCTCATCTCCGCGAAATACAGGCACCAAATCAGCACCAGGCTGATTTGATTGCTATTTTGGAGGCCGATTTAGGGGCTAATTGGGGTGGATTGTAAGGCTGATTTGGGGTTCGACTAAGGGGGTGTTTCAGGGGCTGTTTTGATTGCTGTTTGGGGGCCGATCTGGGGGCTATTTGGGGCCGATTTAGCGGCTGATTTAGGTGGCAGGGCACTGTTTTGGGGTTTGATTTAGGGGTAGTTTGTGAGGCTGATTTGGGATCTAATTTATGGGGCTGTTTTAAGGGCTGATTTGAGTGCTGTTTTGGGGGCCGATTTGTGGGCCAATTAGGTTGAGTGCTATTTCGGGGATGTTTGGGGCTGTTTTTGGGGTTAGTTTGGATGCTGCTTGGGGGCTATTTATGGCTGATTTAGAGTCTGCTTGGGCCTGTTTGGCTGAGGCAGCAGCAAAGGGCAGTTGTAGGGGCTGATCGTGTGAGAACGATGATGGCGGCAATGGGTTGCTTGGGTGGTGTTAGTTGGGGCTCAAGCATTAAGTTGCGTACTTAGCTGTAACTGTATTTTTCCTTTTCTTTTTAAAAAAATCTACGAGAGACTGGGAGGCTACGTAGCACGGACACGGACACGGGACACGGACACCGACACCGACACCCCGACACGTAAATTTTCAGAAAATGGGGGACATGACACGTTGGGGGACACGTCTATATATATATATATATATATATATCAAGAATAAAAAAAATTCAAATAAGATAAAAGTTAATAATATTATATCCATA
>JAOTQK010000019.1:0-24276 GCA_025642025.1 Rhododendron ferrugineum
CAGTTTTTATACATCACTAAAAATCCAAAATTCAGATTTTAAAAGAAAAATGACTTCAGGCCTTTAAACCATAAAGCTTTCTTGAATCTTTAACCCGTTTTGCCAAGAGTGGCGTTGAGGGAATAGTATTCGGAAGTAGGTTAAGAAAAGAAATAAGAAATTTTTCTGGATAAAATTTTGACACATAAAAGGTAAGTGATAATAAAAAGAAAGATTAACAAATGGGTAATGAGATATATAATTTTATATACAATATTTAGATCATTTAAACAGTTCATCTGGATCATGTGGTGGTAAGTACCGAGTAGGATTCACAAATATTTGATTACCAGGTTTATCTTTTGCATGCATGAACAAAGAAGAACATATTTTGATTTACATTCGTAGAATAGAAGAAGAAATATTTACTAAGAATCTTTTGATAAATAGACTTTTAAACACAACCTTGTATACAAACAGACCTCGATCTAGTAGCGTTCTTACTAGATTCATAGGAAAAGAACAGGATAAGCTTAGAGAATTAGAACAACAGTTAACTGAAGCACAACTTCAGTACAGCAGAGCAAAACCATTCCAGAATTAGGATTAAACTGTAATAATAAATTAGTAGAAGTAGTAGAAGTGTAATTAGTACATATAGATATAGTAGACAGCACCACACAGAATAATAACCTAGACCAATTATAATGATCGGGATATTCGTGGTCTGAATCTTCGTGATCTGTAGCATCACTCTTTGACAAAACATTCATTGGAAAAGCTGGCTGAAAGCGACTAATAAGGTACTCTACTTTTATTTGTTAGAGGGTTGACTCAGATAACCTATAGTAGAAATGTCATATCTGTTCTATACAGAGTATATATTACTAGGAGATCGATTTCGGTTCCTAGTAATATATAGTGTAATGTAACGCATAGCGATTTCGAAAAAAAGAGCTCTTGTTGCGTCAAGTGACGGTAATTAATTGACGAATCCATTAAAAAATAACGTCTAAATATGATATGGGCGTGTGGTATGTCCCCAAACCAATCCTACTCTATTGAGTGATCGCACCCCAATCCGTACTTGATCATCTTAATTATTTCAACCTCTAATCTCGCTTCAACACAAAAATCCTAGCCACTGCCATTGACGAGATCATTTCAAACTTCTACATTCATTTTGATGCAATTGATATTATAAACTTTCACAAGTGAGGCACATCTCTCTCTATGTTACTCCACCTTCTTTACTTGATATGACAATCTATACTATATAGTAAATAGTGTGGGTGTTTGTCAAAAAATTATTTCGACAGATTTTTAGATTTTAGATTCTAAAAATCAGTTTAGAATGTTTATCAACATTTCTACAAAACTGACTTTTATAATCTAAAAGCTTATGAGAACTTGAAAAAGAAAAGAAATTCTCAAAATTTCAAAGCTGGATTTTGGTAGCTTTTGGGATTCTGCACCACAAGTTTTTAAAAAAGGCAAGAAGTTTTCATAATCTCGCAGCTGCAACAAACATGTTTCTCAACTTCTACTAAAATTCAGAATCTAATTAAAATCTGTAGTACAAACTGGGACACGTTCTTGTTCCTGCAATGACTTAAAATGGTTGCAGATTGTAGTATTTCCAAATTCCTTGACTACTACCGCCTTCATTTGGTACATCAATTTGCCACCCCGCTCGATCTAGAACTGGCGACAGCACGAGGAGTTGTTTCACCAACAATTCTGTAGGATAGAGCCTGAGGCCACCATGGCCGACCTCTCACGTCTCTATCAAAAATCGTTCATAAACAGAATATAGAGTAGTGTTGTTTGAAGATAGAGATGATGATTTGATTGTCAATTAAAAACTAATCAAAATATCACTAATCAATAATTTTCTCCCATAATTTTAGTACCTTTTAAGCTTGCGCGCCATTTTTAAACCCCAAGAACATGTACTTCTGGAAATAGTTTCTTTTACGGAGTATTTTTTACTCCATTCAAAAAATCTAATTCTTAGCTTTTGAACAGTGGGAAAGAAAAAATTGAATTACCATGGTTATCACAGAATTCCTAAAGAGACTAAAACTACAAATCAAAGGAGAACTTTACGATGAAAAAGAATTCATATTAATTAGCATTTGCTACATGCCGTGCATACCACATATATGTTGTTGCTAGTTTGAAAATAGGGAGCTGATAATGCCAAAACCCCTTTTGTTTCTGTGATCAAAACCATTTTTGTTTCTGTCAAAACTCAATATTTACCTTTCATGGCATGACTTAATTGCCCTCCACTACACCACTTGCTTTACGAAAATACCTCTTAAAATCCCTTAGGAGTATTTTAACGTCTTTTTGGCATTCCACCATCATCAGAGCTTCTACTCTTTTTTTCCGAGAATACCAGAGCTTCATTAAGGTCCAACGAAGCTACTGTTTGACAAAACTACTGTTTATCAGCTTTAAAATGGTGCAACGTAGCTACTGTGATTTTTTAGCTTTAAGATGTAAGAGCAAGTTTACCGGTCATTAGGTAAAAAAAATGGTGAATAGTACATATTTTTTATTTTACCTACCCATATTTCTTTCAACACTACATCAATACTCTCTATTTTATCTATCTCTGAATATAATATTATTAGTTCATTATATGGTGAAGTACAAGAAATAAAAGTATCCAATTAGAGAAGAGAGAGAAAGTGCAAAAGGACCACAAAAGAATAAAATAATCAAACCCTAGTGAATAGTTCTACGGTATTTATGCCTAAGAACCGTAGCTGAATTCATTTTACCTGGGCATATACCTATGCTACTGCAGGGGTGTTTTTATGTGTTTGACCCTCTAAAATGCCTAAAAATACACTTTGCCTACTCTGATGTGCTTGCTCTAAGACAGTAAGAGTATTGCTCTTCTACTATTTGTTAGGCTATCTTTTTCAATTTGGGTGGACTGGCTTACCTCATATTGGTCTGTAATATTTAAACTTGGAGGATATGATCGTAAGCAGGAGGAATTGAAAACCTGGGTTGTTAGATGGGTTACTTTGCTTTGAACTTATATGGGTTGTTTTCACTTGGGATCAAAATTGAGAAAAACTTATTCACGGCTCCGCACAATTTCAGCCGTTCATTCGCGTAATTAATTGTTGAGATTGCTTTTCAATTTTGACCGATAAAAATTATTTCTTACCGGTCAAAATTGGTTTTCAATCCGGACCGTCCAAAGACACTTTGGACGCGCTCGATAGAGCGCCGCAAACACTTGTTTATGGAACACCCCGTAAAAATGTTTTTCTGATCATAATTTTGCTTGAAATAATGGAATTAAAAATAGTTGCTCTATATGCAGCCTCCCCCTCTCTCAAGTTGAAGCTTTGGTATTCTCAAAACAAAAAAAAAAAAAAAAGAGTTCATGCTCTGGTGAAATGTCAAAAGAACGTTAAAATACTCCTAAGATATTCAAGGGGTATTTTCGTAAAGTAAATGTGTAGTGGAGGGAAGGAAAATATTGAGTTTTGACAGGAACAAAAAAGGTTTTGACAGAAACAAAAAGGGTTTTGACATTATCAATTCCCTTGAAAATATCCACAAAGAACATTTAACAAAACATTCATTGGAAAAGCTGGCTGAAAGCGACGAATAAGGTACTCTACTTATTTGTTAGAGGGTTGACTCGGAGAACCTATAGTAGAAGTGTCATATCTGTTCTATACGGAGTATATATTGCTAGGAGATTTCGGTTCCTAGTAATATACAGTATATTGTAACGCATAGCGATTTCGAAAAAAGAGCTCTACATGCGTCAAGTGACAGTAATTAATTGACGAATATATCCATTAAAAAATAACGTCTAAATATGATATGGGCGTGTGGTATGTCCCCAAACCAATCCTACTCTATTGATTGATCGCACCCCAATCCGTACTTGATCATCTTAATTATTTCAACCTCTAATCTCGCTTCCGCATAAAAATCCTAGCCACTGCCATTGACGAGATCATTTCAAACTTCTACATTCATTTTGATGCAAAGATATTTATAAACTTCCACAAGTGAGGCAAACCAAGCTTTATTATTCCGACGTAATAAAATTATTTCGATTTGCTCCGTTTTCTTTCCATTTTTTTAACACCGGTTAAGAAATATCAAGTCTTTATTCCGCAAAGGCAAATAACGAACCACTATACGGCCTCACCTTTTGGGTTGTACACAATCATTCTAATAGAAGTCAGATCAAGGCACGAAAGTCTTGATATGAAGTTGGACTGCAATCCAGTCCTGGTACGCCCGCAACAAAACCGCTCCACGTACGCTCGCGGTTTCTTTCTTGCCTTGGTGTGTTTTTCACTTTTCGGAAAAACATAATGAAACCAAATGTGGTGAAGCAAATTGACCAGTCAAAACCATAAGAAATTCAATCCCCGCAAATATGAATTTGAAAAAAGCTACGCTTTGAATTTTGTTTGAAGGCCACACATCTAAGAACTGGGAAGTTCAAAAAGAATGACGCAGCGGAATTCACTAGAAAACAGTTAGTGTACAGCTCGAAACGAGATAAGTGTTCTAATCCACGAACGAGATAAGTGTTCAGCCAGATTGATGTCTGATGTTTGGGGCATAAGTTCTAGAATTTTCAGTTCCTAGTTGTTTATTGCCTGTTTTCCTTGATGGGTGTCTGTTTTGTCTTGCTTTTGTAAGTGGGACTAGGTGGCTTTGAGGTTTTCCCTGTTTTGTCTTGCTTTTGTAAGTGGGACTAGGTGGCTTTGAGGTTTTCCCTTTTATGGTGTTCACTGTTTGAACACCTTTTCAGAGTCTGTATTGTATTCTTTGTTGACTTGTGGCTGTTTGCTTTATAAAGTGGTTTAATTTACCACAAAAAAAAAAAACCAATTTATAATAGAACCATGATGACCAATCAGAGCAAACAACGACTACATCACATGATGTTCTGCGAAAGTGTAACAAAGTTTCATAGCAAAGGCAAGTTAAACTATGTGCATATATCAATTTTGTAGCACAACAGCACTAATCACAACGACCACCCAAATTAGAATTCTACTACAACAGAAAATCCTAAATATCGTTCCTTAGATTGTTGGAGAAAATATATGCGCGCAATATGACTTTCCTATAGAATAACAATTCTAAATAATATTCATCGATCAAATTGGCAAAATTAAATAAATAGAGAAAGGTATAGAATAGGTTGTGGGGTGGTCGAGGCACGTGATAGCGCTCTCCTAAAGAACGATATACCCCCTCCTGTACTGGGTTGAATGGTACTCATTCTCCAATATACATTGACATTCAAATTTCCTTCTGTGCAGTGAAGCAAACTCATGAACCATGTAGTTTTTCAACACTCGAAATCAATATAAATTTATGGAAAAAGTTATGGTACACATGGTATACCGTGTCACACCCCAAAAATGAGAAGTGACCGGCCATGAACCACAAGACCAAAGCTTGTAGAACATGCAGCCTAAAAAGAAATTTTATAAAAACTCCCAAGTAAAGATCCACCAAACAGTCAACCATTTTTTTTATTCAAAACATCCCCAACTAGTAAACATAATTTGGCATACGAGGTGTCCAACAGAATGATAAATTAATCAATGAAACATTTAACTAATAAATATTTTTGGTGGTGATCACAACATTAACTCCATTAACAATGGGGAACCACAATCAAACAGTACCATGGCCAAAATAAATCTCATCAAAATTGGATCCAATATCGAACTTAGAGTCACCGGGGTTAGCAGCCCGTGGTACTTTTCCCTAAGACGATCCGGCGACAGAAAGCCGTTGAGCATTAGGGTCACCAGCCTAACACGGTCTTTTCCCCAATGGCCAGGGTCACCAACACGAGAAGGAATAATTTCCCAGGACTTTTGAAATAAATGTTCCCATTAATATCCACCAAGATCTCACCAAAAGGAATATTATCAATTGATCTCAAAAAATTCATCGCATGCCAATTTATAGAACAACTTATAAACAGTTTTGAGTCTCCGAATAACATTCATATAAATTTCTGAAGAAAATACTTTTAAGGGACACATGAATCTTTTGAAAATACGTAACATACTTGACTAGTTCTCCATTCCCAAACTCACAAGCACAACTATTTAGTCTACACACCAGTTGTATAAGCACACCACCTCACCCATTTAATTCTCCTGCTACATGAAGAATTATATCATTACTCCCCTAATCTCCAACTCCCAACAACACCAACTCCCAATAACGTGCCAACTCACGCATACAAACATGGCAGCATGTGCACATCATCACCCCACACCCCCAAAGTACCACTGCACACTCGGATCCACTTACTGTATAAGAACCACAACAACGCATGCACACCCATATCTCTCTCTCTCTCTCACCACAAAAGACAAATTAACTAATTTACCCAATAACAGTCCATGCATCCTATTGCTATGAGAAGAGGTGGATGACAGAAACGAGAGAGATGAGAGTATATTATTACCTTGAAAGAACCCCAGTAAAACTCTTCTTTGAAGTTCGACGGCTGCTCTCAAAAATTAGAACTCTTCTCAATGCTCTCAAAAAAAATAACCCTAACACCGTATGTATGTATGTTTATACATCGTCACTCGTAAGTTAATAACACTACCCATTCACACATGTTTCCCCTAAAAATAATGGACGAATAAAATAGAGTGTCTCATTACGATACTAAACTAATTACTAAAATTGATTAGACTTATACCCTCAAAACTATAATAATAACTATGCCCATAGTGCACGTAAAATAAATAATTAGGATCCGACCACAACACCCAATTAAGAAGTGGCTCATAAAATTAATTAAATAAATAAAAAATGTTAGGCCGTAACATACCGTATGTCTAAATTATGACAATTTGTGATTTTCATTATACCGATTTTTGGTTTTTTAATGCATATTTATGATGCTAGTTACGACTTGTATTTTAAGTTTTACCTGTTCATTAGCAGGTTACCCATATTAAAAAATGTTGTTATTATGTAACCATAATTATTCATACCAGAATCCATAATACTTGTATCCCAACCAAATATATGCGTACAATATCACAAATTAAATAATGCTACCCACAAATGTTATAACAACACCATAAATTGGCATACCACAATTAGTCGTACCAAAAATTCTTTGACTCATATGATATTTCATAACAAAATCAAAATATGTCGTACCAGAATCAACAATTGTTATACCCAAGCCAAAAATATTTGTACAATACCACAAATTATATAAAATAACCACAATTGTTATGACAACACCTAAAATTGTCATTTTTTTACCACAACGTGTCGTATCAAAAGAAAACATATGTAAATACCACAAATTATATAACAAACCACAATTCTTATAACAATACCATAAATTGACATTTTCTTACCACAATGTGTCGTACCAAAGAAAATTGATTAAAATATTTCGTAATAAGACCAAAATATGTCGTACCACGATCAATAATAGTTATACCCAAACAAAATACATGTCTAAAATACCACAAATTCAGTAATATAACCAAATTTGTTATGACAACATCATAAATTGACGATTTCATACCCACAATGTGTCGTATAAAAAAATTCAATTAGAATCTTCAGTTAACGATAGTTATAATCAGCAAAATACCATACCATAATTAAATAATATAACCACAACTGTTATAATAAAATCATAAAGTGGTATTATCTTACCACAACATGTCGTATATTTTTTTTTTTTGTGATGATATATTCCATAAAAAAATAAAAATATGTCTTACAAAAATCTACAATAGTTATACGGAAGCAAAATATATACGTAAATTAAATATCACATATTGAATAAAATAATTACAAATATTATAACAATACCATAGATTATCGTTACCTTAGCACAATGTGTTGTACGAAATTTAACCTAATTATTTTCAATTCCCGCCGCATAATTTTTTCAAATTTTAAAATTTCCACCATATTATCTTCATTTTCAATTCCCTCCACACTATTTTTTCAAATTTTAATTTTTCCCTACACAATACCTCAATAATTTAAACTAAAAATGAAGTTCTCGCTCAAAATTTTCATCCAAGAAATTCACCAAAAAGTAAGTACTATACCCAAATTTTTGAAAACAACTACAAGTTGTGGTAGGACAAATGTCTATTTTTGGTACGACATATTTTAATTGTGGTACGACATATTTTAGAACTAAAAATGAAGTTCTCGCTCGTTAATTGTGGTACGACATAATTTAGTCTTGCAACGGAATAATTGAATTAATTTCTTTTGGTACGACAAGTTGTGGTAAACAAATGTCAATTTTTGGTGTTGTCATAACAATCGTGGTTATGTTATTAATTAATTTGTGATATTTTAGTCATGTATCCTGCTTGGGTATAATAATTATTGATTGTG
Organism: Rhododendron ferrugineum; assembly: GCA_025642025.1. Lineage (NCBI taxonomy): Eukaryota > Viridiplantae > Streptophyta > Magnoliopsida > Ericales > Ericaceae > Rhododendron > Rhododendron ferrugineum. The sequence goes on from JAOTQK010000019.1 coordinate 8,404, forward strand.
GTACGATATGTTTTGGTTTTATCTAGTATCTTTTGATCGATTTCTTTTGGTACAACACATTATGGTAAGAAAATGCCAATTTTTTGTGTTGTCATAACAATTGTGGTTATGTTTATAGTTTATAGTATTTTACACATGAGGGAGAGGGAGAGAGAGTCAAGGAGGAGAGAACAACATGTTACCTGCTAAGCCCTTTTTTTCATTTGATTAATTGATTTAACAAATGGGTGGTCTGGATTATTCACTTTTAAATCCAAGGGTTTAAAATCATAGTGCGTACGGTACACCCCCTAATAAGGGGTGTGTACCATAAGACTACCCTAAATTTATGTCACATTATAGTTGTAGAAATTCGTAATAATGAAGGCTCTAATATGAACAGTACTATGCTTCTGTGAGAGATATATAGGAGTTGAGGAAATTGGAAGAGCAACATATGGTCAGGAAAATAACATTCAAAGATAATGAGTGGAATAAGAACTCGGTGATTTTTCCCTACTTTTGCTGCGTAGGTATGTGACAAATATATAGTAGGAATTATAATGTAACAATAGTTTGTTAGGGTTGAGAAAATATTTCTCTAATTCTTAGGAGAAAATTAAGAAACTGAGAAGACCAATCTAAGGGGTATACAACTCATTGTTTTCTGAATAACATGAAATTTTTCCCAACTTCTTTTTTTATAAAAAATAATATAATAATCTAAGTATAAAAAATAATAATATAACTTCTTTTTTTATAACAATAATAATTTAACCTTTTTATATAAAGATTGTCAAGTATATGATCGATCATACATCTTATTATAATCGATTCTATTTCTTTTTTTATAAAAATAATAATCTAACCTTTTTATATAGGGATTGTCAAGTATATGATCGATCATATATCTTATTATAATCGATTCTTAAATAATATGGATTCGAATCTGATGGTCAATAAGAGAGTTCAGATTGAGTCGGTATATACATTATCAATCTTTTACTTGGAGAATACTTTCTATAGGAGCCTACCTAAAAACACAAATAGATGACAAATATCATCTCAATTACCAATTAAATAATTTATAAATGTAAAATATTATATTAGTAACAACAATTCTTTGTACCGAAATTCTCTGTATATCTGTACCGAAGAACTATCGGCCGTTGGATCACATAAAATTTAAAAAAAAAATACTAACACAATCTAATGACCCAAAATACACCGATATAGTGGTACACCAAAAACTAGTTACAAAGGATCTTTCGTGATTTTCTCTTCTTTTTTCGACGGCTTGAGTGTCCGGATCAACTTACACGCACCTCAACTATTCTCGTTAGGTTGTCTTTGCCCAAGTTTCTCTTCTTGTGAGACAGAAATTACCCCAATCTCCCACTTTGTGTTTAAAAAAAAAAACACAAAATCAACTCCCAATCTACGTTTGCAGACACACATAAAGGTTTTATGCGGACACACATGTACATAAGGGTTTTGGGACTCTCTATATAAACACCTCAGACTTATAGAGTACTGCAATTGAAGAAGCAGCAAAACCCAGGAGCCAGAGAGGGAAGCAAATTGGCTTCAACCTGGTCTGGACCTCATTTGCATGTTCCATACTGGTGTCAAAAACTCTAGCACAACAAAAGGGCTATACGTACGTACATTTATATATACAGAGGTAGATATCAAGGCTGCAATAGGGGAATCTGAAGAATTTGCTGCGGAAGAGACTGCCTCCAGCAACTTCCAGATGGGTAAAGGTATATATATATGTTCACTATCCATAGAGTAGGTTCAATGCACAGAAATGACCATAGATGATCGTTTTTTACGCGGTGCTAACGGCTTAATAACTATCTCTGTAGCTTCACAAAATGGCACGTCTCTTAATGGGGTTGATCACGTTAAGACGTTCGACAACGAAGGGGAATTTGACCCGAGGGCCCCTCCTCCGTTTAAGATAGCCGAGATTCGAGCTGCCATTCCCAAGCACTGTTGGGTGAAGGACCCATGGAAGTCTCTGAGTTATGTGATTTGGGATGTCCTTGTTGTTTTCGGACTTGCAGTTGTTGCAATTTACTTCAACAATTGGGCTGTTTGGCCACTTTACTGGGCTGCACAGGGGACCATGTTTTGGGCACTATTTGTGCTTGGTCATGATTGGTAACATAATGCTCACCTAAATTTAATGTTCCAATTTCCCCTTTGCAAATCAATTTGTTAAAAATTGATTTCTAAATTTTTAAAATTTCTAAATCAAATCACTAAATCGATAGTTTTTTCATTTGCTACAATCGAGTGTCGGGCTAGCTTACTCGCACCTTAACTAATCCCGGGAAGGAAGTTGCTCTGGCAGTGAGAGTTGAACCTGCGAGCTTGGGGAATAAGTTTTTAACTCTTTGTCATGCTCCTACCCGACCAATCGCTTAGGGTTCCTGTTCAAAACGATGGTTTTAACAAGAACACCGCTAGAAAACGACTACTGTTTTAGTTTTGGAAACAAATTTTTGAGAAGTGTTAATTTGCAAAATTGATTTGACAAAAAACATGAAATTTTGTATTGAGTTTCCGGGTTTTTACAGCGGCCACGGAAGCTTTTCCGACAGTCCCTTGCTGAACTGTGTCGTTGGGCATCTCCTGCATTCTTCAATTCTCGTACCTTACCATGGATGGTGTGTTCTTGATTACCTTCCTACTTCATAATGCTTTCTATTTGTACATCTGTCTTGCCTGATTTTAAGAAAGATGAATGTTATATGCTGTGAGAGATGTTACAGGAGAATTAGCCACAGAATGCACCATCAGAACCATGGAAATGTTGAACATGATGAAGCATGGGCACCGGTAATACTACTATTTCGCCTATGCCTAGCCTTTTGTTAACCGACTCCTATTTTCCCCCTTTCTGGTCATAAGATCGTTGATGATCATATTGTTATGGGTCTAACTATTCGTATGGTTCCAGATTACCGAGGGTAGATACAAGTCTTTGGATATTAAAGTCAAAATTCTCCGATTTAAAATGCCTTTCCCCTTGTTTGCACAACCCATATATTTGGTAAGAATCCTTTAATAAATTCATTCATGACACTAATCTTCTGAGAAAACTGAACTACTATTGGGTTGGATTACAGTGGACTGGGACTCCGGGGAAGAAACGTTCTCAATTCAATCCTTATAGTAGTTTATTCCATCCGGATGAGAGGATGTACGTGATCACTTCAACCATTTGTTGGGCCCTTATGGTTGGCCTGATTTACTACCTAACCAAGCTAATAGGGCTTGTCGAAATGCTCAAGATCTACGGTGTTCCACTCATGGTAAGTGTACCATTGTATTCTCAATAAGAGTTCCTCAAATTTCAGCAGATAGGAAAGAACTTACTGGTTAATTCAAAACTAGTTTAGCTCCACTTGGCTTGGACTTAAAACTCCTCTGAATCGGGTTTATAACTCTGCAGGTTTTTGTTATGTGGTTCGACTTTGTTACTTACTTGCATCACCATGGCCATGAGCAGAAGCTTCCTTGGTACCGTGGCAAGGTACTAACAATGTTTTCTAGTACCTCTTTTTAGGTTTGTGGGGAAATTATGTGCAAATGTTCTTGTTGTCACTTACGATCGATACAGTTGTTGCCTAGACTCAGGGTATCGTGTGTCGATTCTTGGAATTTTTTGATTCATCTACATACCTCGGACATGCAAAATGAAAAAAAGTTCATAGTATTACTCAAAAGGGAAAGGCTACAATACACACCCTTTATGTAAGTGTGTATCATATGCACCTCCATTGTTTACCATTGGATGTTTGAGAATTAATCTGGACCCTTTAAAATGTTACGATAGATTGACAAATTAGCAGTTACCTGAGAAACGTGTAAGCCTATTAATTAACCAAAAAAAAAAAATCAATCCCCCAAGCCTCTCTATTTCTTCCCCGTCGACAAAACAAAAAGATTTATATTTAATTTTTAAAAATTAAAGTTAGAATTATTTTAAATACAAATAGTTTACTTCTTTTATTGGTTTCATTAATTACTAAAACACAAAAATATAATTGTCAAAATGTAATAAAAAGTCAAGCTAAGACATTTTTTTACTGAATTTTTGAAGTGTTTCAAATATGTAAGGCCAAATTTTTATTTTGGAATGTTTTTAAAATATTATACTATTGAATTTATTGCACAATACATTTAATTGCGTAGTAAACGTTCACAGAATAGTTTAACTATCATTACATAATTAGTTCTAAAATAAAAAATAATTTAAGTCAAAGGGTAAATTAGCAGAGTCGGTCATCTGAATAAACAATGAGGAAACACTAATAGGGAAGTTAATGGGTGGGCAACTTAGTGATGGTGACTGTAAGTTATTCATTAATTATATATATATATATATATGATACACACATACATAAGGAATCTCTTACAGCTTAAGTTATTCATTATATATAAATGATACACAAGGGATCCTTTGCGGCCTAAGTTATTCATTATATATATATGATACACACCTACATAAGGATCCCTTACAGCCTAAGTTATTCATTATATATATATGATACACAAGGGATCCCTTACGGCCTAAGTTATTCATTATATATATATATATGATACACACCTACATAAGGGATCCCTTACAGCCTAAGTTATTCATTATATATATATATATATGATACACACCTACATAAGGGATCCCTTACGGCCTAAGTTATTCATTATATATATATATATATAGTCAGGTTCTCCTAAGGGATTCCTTACGGCCTAAGTTATTTATTAGTGATGGTATGTAAGTTATTCATTATATATATATATATATATACACACACATACATACATACATACAATCAGGTTCTCCTAAGGGATCCCTTACGACCTAAGTTATTCATTAGTGATGGTGACTGTAAGTTATTCATTAGTGATGGTGACTGTAAGTTATTCATTATATATATATATATATATATACACACACAGTCAGGTTCTCTTAAGGGATTCCTTACGGCCTTACCATGCAGACCTCCCCTTTTCCGATCAAATTGAGACGATCCGAGCCGCTCAATGTGTTCAGAACGTGATTGTAAGGGTACCCGCGAGAGAAATTGCCCAAAAAAATGACCGGGAAGAGCTTGATCCAAACAGTTTTGCATAAAATGCATTTATAGTGTTTTTATGAAAAACTGTTCGGATCAAGCTCTTCCCGATCATTTTTTTGGGCGATTTCTCTCGCTAATACCCTTAAAATCACGTTCTGAACACATTGAGCGGCTCGGATCGTCGCAATTCGATCGGGAAAGAGGAGGTCCGCACGGTAAGGCCGTAAGGGATCCCTTAGGAGAACCTAACTCTATATATATACACACACACAGAGTTCGGATCCCCTAAGGAATTCCGGACAGGGGATCCAACAGTTTTATGGTGCGGACCTCACCTTCCCGATCGAATTTTGATAATCTGAGTCGCTCAAAGTGATCAGAACGTGATTTTAAGGGTACCCCACGGGAAATCAGCGGAAAAAAAGACTGAGAAGGACTTGATCGGAGCAGTTTTCATTGAATGGTTCAATAAAAAACTGCTCAAATCAAGCCCTTCCCGGTCATTTTTTTTGCTGATTTCTCACGGGTACCCTTAAAATCACGTTCTGCATACTTTGAGCGGCTCGAATCATCAAATTTTGCTCGAAAAAAGGGAGGTCCGCACGGTAGACTGGTAAGGGATCCCTCACTGGATAATTTGTGTATATATATATAATAACATTAATTAGGATCTTGAACTATCATGTTTTTTCACCAATAAAACATACTGCGGAAAACGTAAACAGAAGTGCATCGTACCTGGATCCATTGCAGAGAAACTGTGGAGAGCGTAAGCTCTTGTGAGGGACAGTTTCAGTCACGACCCAAATCCAAATGGTAGGACTGTCACCGGCCAGTGATTTTAGAATCACCACAGGCCTTAAGTAATTCCAATGTATAAAACTCTTTCAAATTACCAAGATACAAAAATTTATAAGTAGAAGCATGAAAATACATTTAGAGCTGTCTAAAGTGAAATCAATAAACACAAAACCATCCCAATGAGCATTACGATATACGGAGGTTGCAAGTTCATCATGGGATTAATCTGTTACACAAAATATTTCAATTTCTGAAAATTAAATATCCTTGTAATATCGCACCAGTTTTCACAGGTTCACTGTCAACCTCCATAATGCATATCGAATTCAACAATCATGAACGGACACCGGTTATGTCGGGAGCGACCCGATAAACAACGAGGAAATTAAATGATATCAAGTTCTTAGGGCACCCAGCCGCACCCTACCCTATCCTCCACACTAAACACGCACTTCTTTCAAATCTGTCCCCGTGTCAGGACCTTCGTTCAGATGTTTTGATACCATTCAATCCATTCCCTTTTTCCATTAATCCCATGATTATACATTTTATAAACATCATTTTCCAAATTCTGCTTGATTCAATATTTAAATCCACGTGTCAATCAAGATATAGAATCATGCATTTTATAATAAAAGCCAAAAAGAAGCTTGTAACTAAAGTATATTCGTAACTCACCTCTCTAGCGTGAACCAAAGCTACTTCGTGTACAAATGCTAATAATTTACGTCGGAACCTTCGCAAAGAGTGGGGGGCCTATATTAGACAACTGTAGGGTGGTTGTGGAATAGCTCGGAGGTGGACCGCTGGAGGAGTGAGAGGTCTCCGGAGGCGGAGGTTTTTTTGTCGGAGAAGAAGGTAGGGGCAGCGAAATTTCCGTGTGATAGGAGGAGATTAGAGAATGATGGCATAGAGGGAAAGAGGGAAATGTATTTGCTGTGATAGAAAGTGTTGTGCCAAAGATGAATATTATAACGAAATGGAGAGTGGACAAGATTTAGACAAAACTTAAATGAGTATGCTCCACATCCAACTAGGGATGGCAAAGTGAACCAAACCGATGGGTACCCGAACCGTAACCGAAATTTTTCCCCGAACCATAACTGAAAAATTTCCCGTGGGTATAGGTATGGTTGAGGCCTTGGATAACCGAACGGGTATCGGTTCAAGTATGGTTTAGCAGATCCCCGAACCGATCCCTGAACCGAACCGAACCGAAATATATATATGTATAGGATTCCAGTGGTCGAAGTGCATATGTCCAGAAATTTAGGGACCAAATTGTTGCATGTGTTAAGGTTTAAGGGCCTGGAGTGTGATAACCCTTTTATTTATAATTAGGGTTACAATTGACGGTACACATTCATACCTCAAACAGTCAAACCCACCCCCTCCTCTCTTCTGCGTTGCAGACAACTTTTCACGGCCTCACCGTCGCTCGATGTTGTCATCCTCTCTCTCTCTCTCTTTCTCTCTCTCTCTCTCTCTCAGACATGAGACACCCCCACCCATCTTCTCCAATGTCGTCAAGCACAATTTTCAGTCAAACACACAGATCGGAGGCTCCGAAGATCGGCTGCTCCAGCGACGTCGAAACATACGTACTCCTCTCTCTCTCTCTCTCTCTCTCTCATCAATCAGAACCCACCTGAAATCGGACAAAATTTTCAGATCCTCCCATGGCAGTTGTCATTTGGTTCGGGTACCCAATTGGTTCGGGGATTACCCGAACCCTCCCCACCCATCTTCTCCAATGTCGTCAAGCATAATTTTTAGTCAAACACACAGATCGGAGGCTCCGGAGATCGGCTACTCCAGCGACGTCGAAACATACGTACTCCTCTCTCTCTCTCTCTCTCTCTCTCTCTCATCGATCAGAACCCACCTGAAATCGGACAAAATTTTCAGATCCTCCCATGGCAGTTGTCATTTGGTTCGGGTATCCAATTGGTTCGGGGATTACCCAAACCCTGAATGGTTCGGTTATGGTTTCCTCTTGCTCTCCCCGTTCGGGTATCGGGGCGGATATGGGTAGGGGTTCGATTTCGGCGACGTCGAAACATAGGTACTCCTCTCTCTCTCTCTCTCTCTCTCTCTCTCTCTCTCTCTCTCTCTCTCTCTCTCTCTCTCATCGATCAGAACCCACCTGAAATCGGACAAAATTTTTAGATCCTCCCATGGCAGTTGTCATTTGGTTCGGGTACACAATTGGTTCGGGGATTACCCGAACCCCGAATGGTTCGGTTATGGTTTCCTCTTGCTCTCCCCATTCGGGTATCGGGGCGGATATGGGTAGGGGTTCGGTTTCAGGGATAGGGTACGGAATTCCCCATATCCGCCCCGAACGCCCTAATTGTCATCCCTACATCCAACTCAACCTTATTTGCTAGCATGAAGTCCTCCACTGACGGAAAACTTAAAGTGGGAACAGTGTGAAATCGCTAACCGCCCGGTTGCACTGTCTGGGTTCCGTTCTCAGAAAAATACCAAAAATCACCATAGATTGTAAAAATTATTCTGAGTTTAACCATGACAATAGAATTCCAAGAAGGAAGCTTGAAAATTACTTTTCAAATTTCTATAACGAAAATTTGGGTTATCACAGTTTCTCTCTCAAGACTTTATAACTATTAATGACAGCTTAATTAATGGTAATAGCTGAACAAACTTCTGAGAGAGGACCGATTCCTCTTCTTAAAACAAAAGTTTCATCTACCACCATTAATGAAAGAGCGTTAATGTGAAAGAGTCGGAAAGTTATTATGCGTTACCTTAAAAGCGAGAGGAGAAAGCTAAGCCGGCCATCGCATTAATGAGGGCCATTAATTTCTTACATTCTCCCACTTGGCCCGCATTATAACTCAAGTTGCTTTATACGGAAACATTAGGCACGCTATAAAACCGTATAAGCTCGTAACCCAACTCGATCAACCGTAATACTATGACTAAACAAACCACCAATGTGAGTCATGGCGATTCTACATCGATATTAACATAGTTCCTTCCATGTACTATGAACACTGACAACTTATTCAACATAGTCATAAACAGACAAGGAATACACCTTATAGGTCCAACAATAATATGTCTTTTGTCAAAGACAATTCCTGTTATTTGTCATTCACATAAATATACGTACACATTATTCACGGGAAAATATCAGAAACACTTTTATTGAGATCTCTAAATGTCAAGCAACATAAAAGCATAAAACACTCCGGGATCATAATAATTTCTATGGGTGACGTTCAAGACCCATACTATTGGCATGACCCCTAAATGTCTTTGGCGGTAACCCCTTCGTTAGTGGATCTGCAATCATAAGTTGTGTGCTTATGTGTTTTATTGACACTCTTTGTTTCTGAACTTCTTCCTTAACGTCAATGTATTTCAATTCCATGTGTTTATCACCATTAGAATATTTGTCGTTTTTGGAGAAGAAAACAACTGCAGAATTGTCACAATAAATTTTCAGTGGCTTGGCAATAGAGTCGACAATCCCAAGTCCTGAAATAAAATTCTGCAACCACAAACCATGAACTGTGGCCTCAAGCATGCCATAAATTCTGCTTCCATAGTGGATGAAGCTATGATAGTTCGTTTAGCACTTTTCCATGATATTGCACCTCCACAAAGAAGGAACAAATAGCCAAAAGTAGATTTTCTACTATCAACACATCCAGCAAAATCTGAATCCGAGTAGCCAATCACCTCTAAATTATCAGATCTTCTAAATGTGAGCATGTAATCCTTAGTACCTTGTCACTTTCTTTGTAGCTTTCCAATGCTCTACTCTGGAATTGCTTTGGTATCTGTCAAGCATACCAACAGCAAAACTGATATCTAGTCTCATGCAAGTTTGTGCATACACTAAGCTTCCTACTGCAGATGCATAGGGAATTCTTTCCATTTTTTACATTCCAATTCATTCTATGGGCATTGCATAAGACTAAATTTACCCCTTTCTAAATAGGGGCATCAGTAGATGAACATTTCTTCATACCAAAACTCTTTCCATATATGCTTTCGCCTTTCTAAGACAACCCTAACAATCTACGTGATCTATCTCGAAATATTTCTATTCATATCACGTGTGCTTCCTCACCCGTATCTTTCATTTCAAAGTTTCTTAACAGAAATTTCTTTGTTTCGTGCAACAAACCAAGATCACTATTGGCAAGCAAAATATTGTCAACATTTTTCAGGGCCATCTGTGCTGTTTTTCAAGGCCTTCTGAGCTATTTTTCTGGGAATATTCCTCCACTATAATGGCTGCAAAGACGTTATTGCTACATGGAGGATAAGTGAGCCATCTTTATAACAGAAATAGTTCGTGCATACATAAAAGTCAGAATAGGCCCTGAAAAATAGGAGTTTTTTAGTTTTTGACCGATTTAAAGGGCCACATGACATCAATCAAGATAGTTTCCATCATTATCAACGGCGGTACATATTTTAAGCCTTTTGAATAAGTGGAACCGGTTTTTGAAGAGGTTGGAACATGGCCCACTTTCAAGGCCCTCTGTGTTGTTTTTCAGGGCCTTCTAAGCTGTTTTTTAGGGGATTTGTTGTTATAAATAGGGGAAAGTAAGACAGGCCCAAGGCTCTCTACTCATCATTCAATATCCAGTCAATTATCTACAGCCTCCTAGCTTTTACCTTTTTAGTTTCCTAACTTAGTACTTTTTCTTTCATCAAAGGCTCCTCTTTCCGATATTAGAGAGTTCTTACTTGTTTTTCTTTTCAATTCATATAACTATTGTCACTTTATTCACAGAAATACAAATGGCTTTTAGTTTGTTTCTTGTTTTATATTGTTATTCACTGAATTATTAAGTCCTTCACGAGCAAGGCACCTTCGAATCAACTTTCACGGCCTTTTGATGTTGTGATGCAATCGTTTGCACGGAAGTCAGAAGTAGGGCACGACGGTTCACTTCTCGTTTAGACCATGACACGATCTTGGCACGCCCTTTCACAACAATTGTACAACATTCCCTGCCGATAGGTAACGTTGTTCCTTGAACGCATTTGGACAGAACATAATGGCGTACAAAAGTTACGAAACGTACCAAAATGTTATGAATCCTATTGCTAAAAAGTTACGATTTTTTATTATAAAAATTATGAGGTGCACTAAAATATTACGATTTTTAGGAAAAAAAAGTTATGAATTTTGTTGATAATAAGTTATGACTTTTTAGTATAAAAGTTACGAGATTCACGAAAATGTTATGAATGACCTATTAAGTGACCGAGGTCATATATTATGAGGTGACACAATATAGACCACACAATAGATACATATAGTACACACCTTTAAGGGGAAGGTAGTGTGTAGACTTTACCTACTTAAGATTCCTTTTTGATTTTTGAGTTGAATTACTATTTTAGAAGTTTGCCTTCACCATTTCATGAATCATGTAAGATTTTTAGGCACAAGCCTACAATTAACTTGAATACTAATAAACATTCTTCCTCGGTAAATGTCCAACTGAAGAATTTTCAACATGGGTGTCCTTCGAATATATGTTTTGAAGGGTTCGGTGTAATATAGATTGGTGAATCAAATTGAGTATGCCATGTTCATGTCCTGTGTTTTCACTCAACAGGAATGGAGCTACTTAAGGGGAGGGCTTACGACAGTCGACCGTGATTACGGAATGTTCAACAGTATCCACCATGACATAGGAACTCATGTTGTTCACCATCTGTTCCCTCAGATTCCCCATTATCACCTTGTAGAAGCGGTAAGGATTTGATTTAATTTCACTAGAAATGTCTGATTATTTGTTCCCTATTAAAAATGCTAAAGGTTTTTTTTTTATGTTATCGCGATGCAGACGAAGGCAGCTAAGCCAGTGCTTGGAGAATACTACCGGGAGCCAAGAAAATCACCAGGGCTTATTCCGTTTCACTTGTACGGTTACATGGCAAGAAGCGTCCACGAGGACAACTATGTGAGTGACACCGGAGAAGTTGTGTACTATCAGAGTGATCCTCAATTATTTGGTTCGTATCAGGAAAAAATGGAATGACCCTTTAATAGAGAATAAGTGGTCCTTGCAAAATGGTTTCCATCATCTGGCCCTATTCTCTTTCATTTGTTCCGTGTGAAATGGACATTACTGTAGATTTATGTACTCTCTATTGGAGAACAAGTGTCTCACCAAAGCGATTGTATTTGTGGTCTTCTTGTGATATCTTGATGTTTATGATCGCTGATTTGTATGCTTGAGTACAAAAACAAAAATGTTTATTAGTGTTTGGCAAAAATGCTTACGTCTATACCTCATATAGCTCATATCAGAGTTAGCATTGGTATAGAAGTAAGCATTTTTGAAGAACAATTACTATACTATACTACAGAATTATCGCGAAGTCGTGGGTCTCGGATCCACTACTAAGGGCATCCACACCTCTATCGCTAGCTACTCCTCATTTGAAAGTTATAATAAAGATCAAAAGGGGCAAAACTCTCATGCATCAGTCTCGTTTCCTCAATCGCCACTTTGCAATTTGATTAACTTTGCTACAGTTGTTCGTGGGAATAAAAGAGCCACTGTTCATCACACTATCTACTATTTTACTATTTAATTTGTACCCACCAATGAGTCTTTTGTTATTCTATAATCTTTTCTGATAACATGATGTCCGAACCAGCTTGCGTCCACCTCGACTAATTTCCGAGCCCTAAAGGTGCGAAGATTTTTTTTTTCTGATCATTCTATCATAAAGGGTCATAATTAATTTTTGTCTCTAGGGCTCTCATAATTAAGTATCTGCTATTTATTTAGGACCTTGTAGAGCAAAAACTTGATTATGAGAACTCTATTCACAAAAATTAATTATGACTCTTTAGGATAAAATGATCAAAAAAATAAGATCGTCACACTGGTTCAAACAGATTGAAAATTGGAGCACTTAAGTTTTTATCCTTATTTTTTATATAAACAATAATTCCTCCGTAGCCGAGGAATTCCGTCGCCGCTGGCGAACACGATCCATCCTGGGAATTCCATGTGTTTGTTTGGGTGAGTTTGAATATTTTAATTGAGAATATAGTGAAAATAAAGAGCCTGATGCAGTAGATATTTTAGAAGTGGGTAGCTACAGTAATAAAGTGGCTTTTTAAGGTGTAAATTGGTCCAAAATTTAAAGAGTCTGGTGCGGATGCTCTAATTGGGCAGGAACAACACGAAGATGAACAACTCTGGATAGCGCGCCCTAAGCAATTGTGAACAAGATACGGGTTTTTGAGAGAACAATTTGGGTAGATAAAAGTGTTAGTAATATTGGCATTTTCTGGGTTTGTATCAAACCATTTTGCTTTTATGTAATTGGGATTGAAGGGTAGACTGTAGAGTATGCTAGGATTATGTCTAGAGTCTCCGCCCGGTGGTTCAAGAAAAGTTGAAAAAGCTTGTGCAAAGTTCAAAGGGCTTGGAGCTTGTTTCGGAACCATATGCATGCATTATACATCTAGTCTAAACGATTTTCCATGCATAATGAGTTTTTCTAATGCCTAAAGCTTTTAGAGAATTACCCTTGATTAAACATCTTAGGCTTTAGATTATTGTTTTTGCCTTTAAGTGAATTCTTTGGTTAGCCTTGGTAAGGAGGAAAAACATGTCAAATTTGTCTTAGGCACGGAAAAGCCTTGCCTTCAATTTATGACCAGTGAGTAGGGCTTTCCTTAGAGCTACCTAGCTGGCGCAAGTAGCGCTTCGGTGCGGTTCCTTAGTGCTTCTCCTAGCGAAAATGCAAGAGATTGAATAACGCTTCCTTTGCGCTCGAACGCTTCTCCTAGCACTATGCAAGAGATTGAATGGCGCTTCCTTTGCGTCTCCTTGCGTGGGTAGCGTTCCGTGGCACTTCCTAAGGGCCGGTAGCGCCGCGCTAAAATGCACCAGATTACATCATTTTTGCCCGTGTGTCACGTTTTGATTGGCCCATGATTGGGCTCGTACTTGACACTATATATACTCATTTTTCTCCCAATTACGGTACACACTTGCATCAGCCCACTTTTTAGAGGGAGAAAACCCTTTTCTAAATTACTCTTGGTGTGTTCAGGAAGCGGGGATCCTGCTGGGCGCTAACGCCCAGCATGGGTGTTGCGCCAATCTCTACCGTCCGTCTCGGCAATCAATGGTTTAGATTCGTCGAAAACTATCAACTTGGGCGCTAACGCTCAGCAGGATCCCGAGTTCGTGTGTTCATGCATTAAAGATGATTTCAATTGCATGATCATATTTTTGTCAATCTATGAAAATACTCATTTCCCATGTATTTTCTAATTTGATTTAGTTTGGGTCAAAACCTTTGTTACTTTTTCAAATACATACAATCATGCCTTCAATCTACATTGGTCGGATGGTTTCGAAGCCGGCTTGAACCGGAAATCGAAGTGGTGATTCTCAAGGAGTCCATGGAATCATGAAGGGGCACAGGGTGCTAATCAAGAAGCGGAGTTAAGTTTGACTTGGGGTAAAGTTGGTAATTCCTAGCTTGTATTCTTCTTGATCTTTTGATTTATGGAAATAACAGTTATCAAGCAAGCATCGGTATGGCTCCTTATGAAGTTTTATAAGACAAGCAGTGTAGGTCCCCACCTTGTTGGACAGAGGTAGGTGAGACGCAATTACCTGGACCCGATATTGTTCAGGAGACGACAGAAAAGATCAATCTCATTCAAGAAAGATTGGAAGCTGCTCAAAGTCATCAAAAAAATTACGCGGATGCCGGAAAAAGGGAGGTGGAATATCATGAGGGAGATTGGGTATTTCTAAAGATTTCACCAATGAAAGGGGTATTGCGCTTTGGAAAGAAAGGGAAATTAAACCCCCGATACGTTGGTCCATTTGAGATCATAGAAAGAATAGGGCCGGTAGCTTACCGATTAGCCTTGACTCCCGAGCTCGCCAACATCCACAACATTTTCCACGTGTCAATGCTAAAGCCCTATGTGTCAGACCCATCACACGTATTAGCCACGCCGCCAATAGAACTAAAGCAGGACTTAACTTATGAAGAGCGGCCGGCTAGGATCCTGGATCGTCAAGAAAAACAGCTAAGAAATAAAAGAATTCCACTAGTTAAAGTCTGGTGGGATAACCATTCCGGTGGAGAAGCCACGTGGGAAAAAGAGGATGACATGAGAGCACGATACCCGGAGCTTTTTGAATAAAGTATGATCGCACTACGTTTAACTCCTAAGTTTCACCAAGTTTGGAGGACCAAACTTCTTAAGGTGTGGAAGATGTAACGCCCTGACTTTTAAAAATACAAATAAGACGATAAAAATGATACAAATAAACTAATAAACTAATAAACTAATAAAGGGTTAACATTTAGCGGGCCGTTTACCGTTAGGATTTAGATAAAAGAATTTATTTCTCCTGTATGTTTTTTTTAGAGATTTTTAGATATCGTACCAACCTTGCTAACGACGCACCACGGCGTTAGATTGTGGCACGAGTCGCCACAAAACGTAGCGTTGTGGGGTTTTAAGAAGAATAGTCCGGAGAAAGAATATTTTCGGCATCAAACCATAGATTTTATTATTGTAAAAATATTCTCGGCATCAAACCCCTACATTTTATTATTCTAGGAATATGCTTGGACACAAAAGAATATTCTTAGAATTATTCCACATAAAGTTAATTAAGGAAGGAATATGCTTGAGTTATTCTCTTAATCCTTCTACTATAAATACCACACCCACATCAACACACCTCACACAACACAACACACACACGGCACACACCACCACTAGCAAGTAAATAGAAGGAAAAAGAGAGGGGGAAAAGAAATAGGAAAGAGAGAAAAAAAAAAAAGAAGGGAATTGCAAGGAGGATGAAAAATCCTAGCTCCCCTAGGCTTAGAGATTTGCTATGTTTTTTTATATAATTAATTAATCCACCAATCGATAAATAAACTAAGCAAACAAACGGAAAGCAATAAACAGAGAACGCCAAGATATACGTGGAAA
>JAOTQK010000019.1:27975-49028 GCA_025642025.1 Rhododendron ferrugineum
TAACAATCTCTACCTCTCAATTACACAATATTTGATTTCCTTCCACTTCCTAAACAGACACTCTAGAAATAAATAAAGAATAAAAAAACACCTCAATAATAAAAGATACAAATCAATGTATTTTTGTCATGGGATTTGCCAAATAAAAACTTGACTTTACAGAGGACTGGTACAATTCAATAGATCTTACAGTTAATTTCAAAATCAAAGAGGTGAGTTATGAATTATCTCAGTTACATGAATTTTTGTAAGGATTATGCTTTGAACTTACTAGAGTATGGTTATTTAACATTTGAATTCTTTTGTAGCAAACTAGTGTCGGACTACGTGCTCCGCACGAATCACCTGCTCAGTAAAAAAGTTCGAAACGTTGTCGTTGTTTTAAGGATCGGAACATAGTGACGTTTGCTGCGAAACGAAGTTTGATTAGTTTTTATACACAGATTCATTAGGTAGAAGTTCACAGTCCTTACATAATGATATCAATACCAAGAGTAGATGCGTTCACAGTTGTTCGCATCAAACACCACGGAATGTAATTCTCCATGTACATTATGATTGAGTACTAATGTGTGGTAGGTTGATAGCTCGTATGCATGAACAAATGATTTCCATCCGATTCCAGTGAAGAATCCACTAGCGTATTCGACGGTCCATCTCCTTGATTTTGAAATCAGTATAAATTCTTTTCAGTTATGTTGATCGCATAATGCTTTGAAGTATTGAGGTAGCCTCTGAAAATGGGCCACCAAGATAGCATTTTTTACCAAATGTTCCATGCTACATGACAGTGAAGGAGATGGACGGGATTCACTCGTGGATTTACATAAAGGACATAGATCAAGGCTGCTATGAAGAATAGCTCTTCTAACCAGGGATGATTTGGAAGCAATGCTATTTTGAATAGCCATCCACACAAAAAGTTACACCTTGGGAGGAACAATATTTTTCCACACTGCCATCAGTTCTTTGTCTTCAGAAAACCTCTGCTCCTCTCATTTTGAATAGGCAAATTTTACTGAAAAGTAGAGATCTTTACTCCATTTCCATTGTCAACAATCCTCAGCACTCTCTTGTAACTGTAGTACCTCCAAAATTTGGAGTAGCACATCTTCCCATACATGAAGCTATCTTCTAAACAACAGTTTCCAGTATCTTGGGCCTTGAGAATCCACCATATCTGCAATTACAGCTTCCTCTTGGGCTAATAAGAAGAATTTCAACTATGGCAGAGGCACCATTATCCATGGCTCTGTGTGTGATGATTGTCGTGTTGTGACCTAGTAGAAATCGCTTATACCCGCAAAACCTATGCAATAATCATGGCATCAACAAAGAATAAAGTGGAAACAGCAAGAACTACAAGAATAGAATTGCTAGATAAAGACTTATGGAGAGACAGTGAGTAGGAGCGTTGAAGGTTCTCTTAAGCCCAGTCACCTTTTTGTTCTATTCACATGATGAACCTTGAAATCTTAAATCCTATAGTAATGTAAGCTTTTGATCCAATTTCACTGAGTTGTCCCAAGTAACGTACTTGTAGCTGTTCCTGACTCTGGTACTCAAACTCAATTTCACTGCGTGGTAAAAGCTAATGAAACTCCTATATACTAATTAATTGTGATCTTTTGTCTTGGTCTTGCGATCATCTAGCTCTTAATCTGTCAGTGCTCGCCTCTGCACAACACACACACAAACAGAGGGAGAGAGGAACATGAATATCCATGTGAGAGACAGGTTGATTTTGTGAGTGGCATTGTGCTAGATTTAAATGACATCATAGCATATAGCATGGAAACATTGTCTCCGTGATCGAAAAGACTACTCACTTCAATTCACAAAGCCGTTAGGCATGCCACAATTGCCATTGATGTTATAATGCAAGGTAGTCAGAAGGATGCGAAACAAAAAGGAGAAACTCTGCAAAAACAAAGAATTCAGAGACTCTGTCATTGGTTCAAGGATTATATACATTCAAACTGCCATAAGAGAAGCCCAACAACAACCCTCAATCTTAACCGTATAAAATAAAAACAAGTTTTACTACACATTTGAACCACACCGGTTCATGTAAACAAACACACACATGCACACGCTAACAAAAAAAAGATATAGGCATAAGACTTCCTTAAGCTCTAGTTTCTAACCAAGTTTATAAAATACAAAAAATCACAACAAAAATTTCTTCTGACAAAGAAAAAAAGAAGAAGCAACATCCCCAACTGCTAAAATACACTATGGAGTATGGAATGGCAATCAAGATCCAACTACCAAATGTATTAAAATATAATAAAACCATTAGCTCAAATACTCCACCATGCTCACACACAAAGAGATGGAGAAGAAACGATACCTCTATAGTACAGAAAATTTTGATGTTTCTTGTTCAAGGAGAATTGGCAAAACATGTGGCAGTCATGAAATGTCATGACTCATGATTAGTCCTTAGAACATATGCCACATTAGAATTTCAAAGACAACTATGTCTAAGATGAATCAGATGACATACATTAGATATCCAAAAATTGTTCCATTGGAATTTCAAAGACAACTATGTCTACGATGAATCAAATGATATACATTGGATATCCGAATATTGATATCATTGATAATTTGGACAAATGATAGTAAAGAAACATAAATGGTAAATGGCTTGTAAAGTGCAAAGTTGTTCATCAAATCTATCTAAGTTTCATAAGCCCCGACGTCTACGTAGCACAGACACGGATACGGATACAGACACGGATACGAACACGGGACACGGCAATTCTAAAACAATGGGAATACGGACACTGCGGGGTACATGCCACATGTATAAATAAATATATATATATATATATAAATACATATACACATATATTTTTTCTTTTCTTCCATGTCTGTTGATGAAGACATGTCCTATATGAATATATAAGATTACCATGGTCCAAATAAAGGCATAATTACAGTTTAACCCAAATATTTTTGAATAATTTCATATTAACCCCTCAAAATTAAAAATATATATTACATTTGACCCCCAACCGTGTCCCCGGCGTGTCCCCCACGTGTCCCCTATCAAAAAATAATAAAAATTATTGAACACGCCATGTGGCGTGTCCAAGTCCCCGCCGTGTCCCCGTGTCCCTGTGTCCAATACATGGACACAACGCCCTTTTGGAGTGTCGGTGCTACATAGCCTGACGTACAATATACCAAATGGGCAATGCTTTAATACTAACAAGCATTCTAGGAGGGATGCCTGCCATTCCTCCATTATAGTATTAAAAAAAACTCGAATCACACCCCTACGGGATTTCAAAAAACTCTTAAAAACAAAGCCTCCTGATGTCAGGTAAGTCAAGTTGTTGGGAAAGCTTAGGTTTATACGTCACGTCAAGTCTTGACTCCGGGTTGGCATTTGATTTGATGCTCCTTTTCCCGGGTTTTTCCTACTTACAGCCCTACATATTTATGTAAAAAGAGAAGCCTGAAAGCACTCTAAATAGATTTCAAATATAATTTCAATGCAGCATCTTAATTATAAATGTGGCCCTGGAATGCACAAAATGAATGCCAACCTAAAAATATCTAAGTTTGTGTGAAAGAATGAAAAACAGCACACATGGGTAGGAATTGCCTTGTCAAAAAAAAAGAGTATGTCAAAGCACAATCTTGAGATTGAACTGAACCCAATTTGTAGGTCACCAAAACAAATAAATTTTAGGATCAAAGAGTATCATCTATCCATCAATACTCCTATTATATACTAAACACATAGTCCCCATAACACTCTATTCTTTTTTTTACAAAAGGACGGAAAAATAAAAGAAAAACTCACGTCACTAAATTCAGTGGTCGCAGTACAGCACAAATAGAATGTCACTTAAAGCTAAATGTCCAAATTTTTGAACCCTTAAACTATCTACAAATCATATACAAGACGCATACAACTATATACATTTATACACATGTTACCAATATTGGCATGCATATATCCAATAGGATTTTAGAGAACAATCTACTAACATATATCAATTTTCTTTTGGTTTTCTCCCTATATTTGCTTGCATTCTTCACATTAGTTTCTTTCTTGCTGCTAGCCATCTTTAAGTCATGTATCTAGTTCGCATCACTACCCCCAACTAAAGACCTCAATGTGTTGCTTGTGTGCTTGCTTTCCATATTAGGTCGACGGGCAGTGTTTCCATTCACTGTTCCTGTGTATACCCTAATGTGTCCGAAAGACAGGTAAGCCTACGATATTACATCTATCTAGTCATATTACATCAAACATCATTACAATCCCAAGCGTCATTACTATCCTCTGCAAATTCTCTCCAGCAACAACGGACAAAACATTACAGGCTTTCTAATTCATTGCTAACACCCTGTACTCCAAGAGAGCAGAGGAAATATTAGCACAATCTCAATGAACTCAAAAAACAAGCTCTAACTAACAAAGGCAGGAAACTGATCTACAGCTCTGTCAATACACAAATCACTCCGACAAAATTTCAGAGATATCTCAATCAAATACACAAACATCATTACAATCCCAAGCATGCAGCCCACATATTTCCCATATAACTAACTGTGGAATCAGAGAACTCTTTACAAACCCACCCTAAATTGCCTTCCAATCTTTCCCTAACATGGTAAAAGCATGACAACAGCTTTTGCTCTATCAGAACAAGAACTTTGACCCGCGAAATCAACCAACAATTCCATGGATCATAGACACACACAAACAGGCACAAATCAATTAGGCCAACAGCTGACTCTGCAATCAACAATTAGGTTGCCATGACATATGGAGTATAATATTAAAATAGCAATAGTCCAATCAACACGATGGATCTAAGCATAATTTGGTTTGCATACCTAAATGAGCCAGCAAATTTCCCGGACCGACTAACAGTTACTTATGTAAACAGGCTAGCAAACCAAATAGCTCCTGAGCAAGGATTACAAACATACAAGTTGTGGAGATTATCATACTTATTGTCTTGGTCTACAATGGAAAATCTCCCAACCCCATCCCTTTTGCTAGCCCATTCTGCATTCTCTTCTTCAACTTCCTTTTTTAATTTATTGGAGCGTAAGATTAAGGTCTGTATACGTTTCATTGTTTCAGAAGGCTACCAAATTCATTAAAAACGGCATGGAGCACAGGGGGCAAATGATTTGTCCTCGAACTCCATACCCGACATATCGAAGATGCCATTAACTATAAATGCAACCAGTTTTGTTAACGGGAAAAAATGTTAGGACGTTGAAGAAGAGAATACAGACAGAGAACCCCAAAAAAAATATATATTGAAGTTTAGCAGCGGAGCAACGTTTTATATAAAAAAAAAAACACCTTGAGATAAGAACCAAAGGTCCAAAACTCTACGTAATCGACAAATCAAGTCCTACCCGGAAAGGCAGAAACAAACGGTGAACAATACCCTAAAATCAGCATAAATTTCACGTTGCCAATAATAATATATATTAAACAAAAAAGGACCACGTCCGTGTAATTACATAGGTGTGTATGTATGCATACGCAGAACTTGCAATTAATCGGTAAAAGATTTCGGATTTACCTCCATGGAAATCGCACAACGATCGTAGGATAATTCTTAGAAGACTTCACATGTCTTTGATGTTTTGTGCAGTGCCGTGAGGGGGGGAAGCGGCCAGCTATTCGACCACCATCGAGTGAAGAGCCTGGAGAAGAGGACGTCCGGCGGCGGCTAGATCTCCTCTCCCTTGTCGAAAAGATCAGCGATCGGCGGCGGTGTGTGCAGCCGTCTGTCGCAGAGAAGGTGGTGGACGGATTGAAGAAAATGGGAAATGGGAAGAAGATGTTGACAAACGAATTGGGGAAAACAGGAAACCTTGATTCCAGGCAGGATTCCCGCGCGCACAGTAGACGGAGGATGCAATTTTACCGGAAAGCCCCAAGCCCAACACCACTACGTGACAAAAAAATAGTGTAGAAAAATCGGGACGCAAACGGAAAACATTGAAAGTCTGAAAACCCATTAAAGTAATTCGAAAATAACCCAAATAGTGTCTATGACCCACCACTTTTGAGCGCGAAATGACGAGAACGCCCAAAATCCCAAAGAAGTAAATTCAATTGGCTAGTTTCCGAACCTAGGGGCATTATCGTCCAGAGATGGCCAAAGTGTAAGCCACAATTTGGAACTTCATTCCTTTATAGGCCACCTGTGGATATGCCTTGGAATTATGACGTTTTGCACAGTTTACGGAAGAAAAAAAAGTATTATCGATTCATCCGAACGGTGTCCCTATAATCTAGGGGACGTAAAAGATACTAGTCGGAATGGTGTGCGGAATGGAAGGGGGCATAGCCGGGTGTCCAATTGAATTGATCAATTCACGTTATACGCGTTGGGGGTCGCTCCCTCATTACCGGCGGTAATCGTTGGTATCATATTATTATGTTATGTTATACATAGAATTGTTTTGGTTACAGATTAAGCCATAAAAAACTGAAATTATGATATTGGTTACAGTTTAAGCCATGAAAAACTGAAGTTATGGTCTTGGTTACAATTCAAGCCATGAAAAATTGAAATTATGGTTCCTGCTTTAATTTGATAAAAAGAATTTCATGATAGCTCATGTAACTCTGGTAATTCATAATTTCACACAAGCAATGGCTTATGATGTTGAATTCTTTCCTTTTCAGGTAATCAGAATTAGAAAGACGAGCGGGTAACAATACTATAAGCTTATGTAATGGACATGTAATGAATATAAGAGGAAGATGTTATCTATGTTGCCGTTATAATGAATAAATAAATCTAGTGACTTTTTATTATTAGAAATGGCTTCCGCAATGTTAAACTTATTTATTTTCAATAGAGGCCTTTAGTGGGACAAACTCATTGGCCGGTCACGATATTCAAATTCGTTAGATTTGGGTCGTGGCTAATTTTGTTGATGTAATCTTGAATAACAGCTCCCTAATATTTTTTAACAATTTTTACATTTGCTTTGATTCCTTGGATAATATCTTCTATTGACATTAAGCAGTTTTAGTGTGAGGGTGTATGAAAGTTTTTAATTGTTTTATGCTAATGCTTTTGAATTAGTGACTTTTGTCATGGGCACAATTGCACTCCTCAAATTTCAGACTTTTAAAAGTTGGATTATTTTCAAAATTTGAATATACACTCTTCGACCAAGAAAAAAAATTACACACTCGATATTTATCTTAGTCGCGTTCAAAAACGTGTTACGTTGTGCCTTCAGGCACGAAAGCGGGGGCACTGTAATCACAACCGTCCATTTCTACATTCAACGGTTCAGATTTAAAATAAATTCTTCTATGGAAGTGAATAATTATTTCTTGGAATAATTCATAGTAAGCCAAATCATAAAAATAATCTGGTTTGTTGGTTCATTTTAAGCATTATCGATCTAGACAAAAAATTAGTTCACTCTCCATCAACATTATGAGAGTACTATCAAGCCAATATTATGAGAGTACTATCATTTTGGGCGTTCTGATCACATTTCGAGAGAAAAAAAAAATCATTTGAGCAATATTATGGGCTCTTTGACAACAATTAACTAATATAAAGGGCTAAGTTGAAAGGCTTAGGTAGTTTCAGGTTAATTTGAAAAAGTAAGACAGTGTTAGAGGGAAGGTGTAGTTAAACCTATTTGAATATACATTAGGGTAAAAAAACCCTAAGAGAGCCAAGCGGAAAAACCCTCAGAATCGACCAGAGTAGCTTCGGCAGCAATCGGCGTCCGGCAAAGAAAAGAACAGGTGCCTCTCTTTTTCTTACTCTCTGTGTCCTTCCACTGCTGAAACGATGAACAGCCCCTTTGACAATATGGATGAGAAAAGAAAAACGAAATATTGGTGAGCGGTGGCTGCGAGGGGAGCTGGGGGAGCTCTCTTTCTCACGGAATCTCGCCAATATTGGTGAGAAACGAAATGGGGTTTTAAGGGGTTCCTGATTCTCCCCCTCCCCCTCCTTCTCTAACCGTTTCTCACTATTTTGATCATCCACACGTGAGAGAGAGTCCCCTCTCCCTCAGTTTCTTTTCTTTTCTCCTGAAATCATTCAATCCAAAGAATTCTTCAAGATTTCTAGCAAACTTATCGGTGATAGCAAAGGTGGCGTAGTATTTTAGATGTAGATGGAGTATTTTCTATTCAGTACTATTTAAGTTGATTAATTGTTTTTTCTTCGGTTGATTACTAGTTCAACATGGCAGAGGAAGAAGTAGTAGTGAAGTCATTCAAAGATCTTGGACTATGTGATCAGTTGTTAGAGGCCTGTGACAATCTAGGTTGGAAACAGCCATCCAAGATACAAGTCGAAGCCATTCCTCATGGACTTGAAGGTCCTTTCTCTTTGTTTATATCTATCTCATGCCTTCAAATTTTGCGTCTTTGTTGAATTTAATTAAAACCACTTTGTGTTTTGTTTTGGGATTCATTTTATATGCTGACCTTTTTGCGGTATGGAGTTTGTGTTTATAGGAAAGGACCTGATCGGGCTTGCACAAACAGGATCTGGTAAAACTGGAGCTTTCGCACTTCCTATTCTCCAAGCCCTTTTGGAAACTCCTCAAGCATTCTTCGCTTGTGTGCTCTCCCCCACACGGTTTGTTATATGAGCCATTTGTTTGATGCAAAAACAAAATGAACTCGTACATAATCTTCACCTATTTTGCGTCATCTTAATTTTTCCTTTTTATTGTAGGGAACTTGCTATCCAGATTGCTGAACAGTTTGAAGCTTTAGGGTCTGGTATCGGTTTAAAGTGTGCTGTGGTGAGTTTATGTTTGATATTTTTGTATTTCACATGTATGAGGTTTGTATGTCTTATGAGCTTTGATTGCTGCTATAACCAGATAGATACGTATCTTACTTACAATATCCGGTTATATGTAGTTATTACATGTCTGAAACTCAAGATGACCTAGAAGAAACTAAGCATAGACTTCAAACCATGTTTTCCAGGGTAGATTTCAAATAGTCATATAAATACCATTGTATTCTTAGGTAGTCTTACTCATCAAACAAGTTTATATCGTACTGCGTCCAATTAGACTGTGTAATATGGTCAATCAGGGCATCATCTGTGAACCTTTTCCTGCAACCAATTACAATTTGTTTGTTGCTATGCATTATAAGTGGGCTTTTGAGTAAGTGTTCACACATTAGGGAGTCTGGCTCGCTTGACCTCCATGCACTTTGTATACGACTATATGTTACTTCATTGGGAAAAGTATTATCCCATTACCAAATCTGTCTCATGGGTATGTCATCTAATTTTCAATGCAAATTTGTATGAAAAGCATTTGAGATGGTCTATTTAGATTGGGTTCGTGAATGGTTTTGCTTTCAAATGAAGTGAATACAACGAGGTCGGGATCCCAAAGGTACACAATAAAAGAACAAAACAAGATTGGGTAAAGTTTCTTACACAAAACACCTTACTCCTTTTACTTTGACTTTATATTCTTGACCTTTTAACCTGATGGAAATATTATTCTGTGGTTTTAATACTTTTGAAGAAGTCCATTTGATAGTCCTCAATTTGTTTGTGTTCTCCTAGAATGATCGAACATTGTAATAAGTGGGTTCAACATTTATTTTGCAGCTTGTTGGAGGGGTTGATCATGTGCAACAAAGCATTGCCCTAGGGAAGCGGCCACATATTGTTGTAAGTGTTCCTTTATATAGCAGGATGACGTATTTTTTGTCCTTTTTTTCGTACGAGTTTGTGTGACCTGCTTGTTAAATCCTCACAAATTTTTTGTGCCATTTCCGTAGTGAACTGGTAAACCACTGTGTACCTGGTACAAATTTTGGCAAGTATATGTATTCTTCTAGTGTTGGCTATTAAAGGTTTGATTAGTACAAGTCAAAAAAAATTCCTGGCTCATTCGAGCTCTTTTTGAGGGTAGAAATACAAATTTTGATCTAGGTGTTTTGGGCGAGCTGAGGAGTGGAAAACTATGGCATTGTAGATTTTGCAGACCAGAGAGGGAGGGGGAGAGAGAGAGAGTGAGAGAGAGAGAGAGAGTGCATGAGCAGGAGCGTGGGAATTTCGAGGTGATAAGGTTTGTTAGAGGGACTCATGGCATGGCAATTCTAAATTAACAGGGACACGAATATGGCGGGGGATGCGGGAAAAATAGGAGAATAGATATTTTTATATATTTTAAAAATTAATACAAATATTTTATTCGTAAACACCCTAACTAGAAACCAGTACTAACCTTACAAAGGGATGATCCACCAAAAGACATACCAGGAGGCACAAGTTGCAAGTTTTTTCCCTGTTAGTATAAATTTTAACCTTTGAATGAAGTTTATTACATTGTAAAGTGACCCCATGTGTCTCCAATCTCCGCACTTGTCTCACCTGTTACACTTGTGTCTCAAATGTGTCGCGTGCTAAATTTTCTTGTGCCCCTGGTGTGTTGGACACGGATGATGGCAACCTTTTAGGTGTGTCGATGGTTCATATTGTACTCTCTCTCTCTCTCAGGTGCCTATGAGCAACGTACCATAGGTACAAGTACAATTGCTTCAACGCACCTTCCTCTTTAGCCTCCAAACAATTAATTCTTAAGCCTACAGTGTTGATGCGAAGCCTAAATACTGCCCCATGAACGTAGGTTCTCGGGGCTATGAGACCAATCGTTGTTGCAGTGCGTCCTAGCCTATGCTTACCATTGTGACCACATTTTAGAGATGAAGTCAGAGCCCGGACTATGGTGTTGTCCTTTATGAAGCAGTTAACCGTAAATGGTGCGTGCCATGGTGTAGGATCCCATTGCGTTGTATGTACCTACAAACGCTTGTTTAGATAGTCGTTATGTGACAAATTGATTTGATAAGTTCTGATTCATTGATACCTTTTCTCACTTCATTTGCAGATGTGTTGGTTTTATTGCGGTAGTTTCTAGCATATGTTATCTTTTATTTCATCTCGTTGACTCCCCATTTTCATTTTTGGTATTAACTTAGTTTTTGTGCGTCTTTGTAGGTGGCAACTCCTGGTCGCCTTGAGGATCATCTATCCAATACTAAAGGATTTTCTCTTCGTACTTTGAAATACTTGGTAAGATGTCTTTCTTTTTGTGATTTCCATGGTGGAATGGCTGTGAAATGTGCCAAATGCACTATTTTTCATGTTAGTATTTGTCATGCAGCTTTGTTGCCATCTTCTTGTGTTACGCTAGGGAAGCATATAATAGTTACATGCCAAAAGTACCCGCTGTTCTCTTTTGAATAGGGCTGTAATCAAGCCGAGCATTGGCATGTTCCAGCTCGGCTCTGTAAAAATTGGCATGGCTCGAGCTCGAACTGAGCTAAGACAACCGGGCTCAAGCTCGTCTTGGCAAGTATTTACGAAGCTCGAGTTCAGCTCGTTACAACTTGATCTTTGATAAAAGAGCTTGCTCGGCTTTTTCCTTTCCGGTTCAAAAAAACTCCTTTTAATCAAAAAAAAAAGGCACAAAATTCATTCTATCTCCTGAAATACTTCTCAAAAACAAAAAGAAATACCCACATCATACCAATTATACTATCATACCGACAAATCCACAGATCGAAAATTGGAAGCCACCCATCTGAAAACCCTTTAACCAAAAACCACCTCTCCGAAAACCCACAAATCGGAACACCCACAAAACCCACAAATCTTTTCCGCGATCTTCTCTCAAACTGAAGACTCACCACAAATCAGTGGAGATCTGGTGGAGAGAGAGAGGTAGACAGAGAAAGAGTGAGATATCTTATGGGAAAATGAGGAAGATCGACACCGTAGGTGGCTTGAGAATGAGATCGGAGCCCGATGGGACCTAAGTGCGACAGCTTGATTTGGGGTGGCCTGAGAGTGAGATTGACGAATGACGCTGATGCAAACCCAAATATCCATAGGCCTCGTTTGATTCAAGGATTAAAATAGACAGGATTAAGAGTCTCGGGATTAGTTATCCTGGATTATTTTGTCCTAGTACTAATTTAGTCCTGAATCTTATACAATCCCATGTTTGATTTGCGCTGGATTAATATCGGGATATCCCATGTTTGATTCTGTTATTAATTTTCAGGATTAATTTCAGGACTATTTCTCTCTCTCCCCTTTCTCTCAAGCATTCCAACCAATTTCTGGACATTCCAATCAATTTCTCAAGCAATTCAACCAACTTCTCGGAATTCCAACCAAATTCTCAAGCAAAAAATCTAGGCATTCCAATTTATTTGTTCTAGCAAAAAATTATCAAGCAAAAAATCTGGGCATTCCAAATTCTCAATCAAGGATTCAAAGAATTTGTTCTAGCACTGTTTCGGATCAAAAAGCCTTCTCAATTTATTTTCTTTTACCAATCAAAAGAACATCTTTCTCTCAACACCCATGAAACTTGCAGCTCCTCGGCATATATCACAATAGAAGTGGTATAACCTGGGCATGCTAACCAACAAGATGTGACATAACCTGTGCATTATAACATGCTAAAGCCAACCAAACAAAAACAAAAAAACTCTAACCAGCTAAAAGCCATCGCATAATCAAACAAAAACTTATACTCAAGCCATAACATAACATGCTAAAGCCATCACAAAAAGGCATAACATAAAGTTACGCTCCTGTTCTAAAAGTGCATCACAAAAGGCATCACATTTGTTAAAAGTGCACCCCACACTGACCAACAAAAGCTAAAATTAAACATAGTTTTAAGTTTTTGTTCCAACTAGACTCGAAATTTAAGGACACAAGTCACACAACTTCTTCACCATTATCATTTTTTCCTTATCATCAAGGCTGAAAAAGTGATCAACCTTTTGTGCATCTTGGGTGATTGCCATTCCGGCAATGACCCTAGACTCAACTGTGATTGGAAGTTTCCTAAGTGTGTCATTAACTTCGGCTCTTTTCTTTGAGAGGTCATGTGCATAACCCATCGTACCTCCAAGCATCTCAAGCTTAGCATCAGACCTCTCAAAATATATCCCCAACTTATCGGCGAAATTATTCATTCCAGCCAAGATGTTCTCAGAAACCTTAGCCTTTTTCTTTGAATGCTCTTCAGGTGACTTGTCAATTTTGCTCACCGTGGTTGAATCACCACGGCTTCCTTGGGAGCCTCATCTAAGTTCTCAACATATCAGCTGCACTCTCAGCCATCTCTCCCGTTGCTCTGTCATTCCCAAAAATCATGCACCAATCTTCATAGTAAGGGAATGACTTGAACCTTAGCCCCTGCGCATTATTGTCTGTCTACAAAAGATTTAAATGCAATGGTTATTTACATGGTTAACATGTTGTAAATTGCTAGACTTGATAAGGAAAAAAGATTACCTTGCAATAGTCCTCCCAAGTTTTATCGTCCACTACTTCTATCATGTGTTGAGTCATTCCATCTGAACCCACTAGAGCCACGCATAGCCTTGACAGAGTGAGAGTTTTTTTTCCAAACCTTCAACTTAGACGAAATATGAGGACGGGCACAAATGCTAGTGCCAGGCAAAGCAACAAGTAACATTCCCTCAACTTTCCTCAAGTATCCAGACTTGAAAGAATTTTCAATTCTTTCACCTTTGACAACCATTTCCTTCATTGCATTAAGAAGTGCATCTTCCTCCCTTTGATTCCATGAACGCCTAATTGCATCAGCAACGTTTTCTTCGGCATTCCCTCCCTCCTTTGCCTTCCCTCCCTTCTTACGAGACTTAGTAGGCTTCTCCATCCCTCATATAGTCAATGCCCACATTCATTTTTGCACAATTAAGAACATCAATGTCCACAAATTTGTGTTCAAAGCCACAATAAAGTCTTACAAACAAATACATGATCAAAACCCCAAATAAAGTCCAAAAACCAAATACGACATCAAACACACAAATAAGTATTCAAAGAAGTACATAAAGTCGTACAAATAGTATGTGATCAAAGCCACCAATAAAGTCTTAAAAACAAATACATGATTAATGACATGATGTTACAAATAACAAGGGCACTCTAATTGCCACCATGGCCCCTTCGTGCTTGCAGACCTGACCGGAAGAAGTGGTGCTTAACAACTCTATTCTTATGGTAGTGCGCTATGGTGTACAAAATTATCGCAACTTTCTCCTCCAAACAAACTGACCTTGAATGGGACAACCCCCAACTGTTTCAATTAGGTTACATAGACGCATAAAGCAATTTCTATCCATCCGAAGTTGCTCCAAACAAGTTACGACGCACTGACCGATTGATGTTATCTATTTGTTCTTGGAATGGGTTCGGTTCCGTAAACCTAGAATCGTTTCGAGAGTAATATCTCTCAAGGGCAACTTGGACCACAATTATAAATTTATAGCCAAACCACACCATTTTTTCTGCCTGATCAAATGCTTCACTATGGTGAACACCTCGGTCTCCTCCGGAGTATAATCAAACTCATTTCCAGTGATATCCATCTACTAACAAAATATCAAAGCAGAAAAAAATCAGTGTTCTAGATACGAGTGTTAGAAGAAAGTATACCAGTGTAGAACACTGGTATATTGCTTACTCAATATACCCGTTTGGAAGTACCATATTCTAGGGTTTCAAAAAATCAACTGAAACAGATTCTAGGGTTTAGAAATAGTTTTTGTGACTAAAAATTATTAAAACTAAAACACATGAAAAAGAAATCTCAAGATCTCAAACAAAAACAAAGCAGGTTTCTCAAACGAACTCATTTCCAGAAATCTCAAGATCGCGAGCGAGCGAGAGAGAGAGAGATGAAGTACCAGGAAGACAATCGCCAATTTTTCGTTTCGCCTCAGAGCTGCTCTGATGTAGAGAGAGGTGTGGTGAGAAGAAGAAACGTGAAGAAGCAGCGTGGAAGCGATGCTTTTATATCAGTGGCATTCTTGGGAAGTTCCCTTCTGTGTTTTTTTGTCCGGGATAAATAATCCCCCCCGCCCCCCATGGTATTATATAATACACCCCATATAAGGAAAACCCAGGATTACTAATCCCAGCGCGCGAAACGGGAACCAAACGAGGGAAAACACGGGATTAGACGCGTTTAGTCCAATCCCAGACAGCTAATCTTCTGAATCAAACGAGGCCATATAGATAATGTAGAGAGAGACTCCCAAAAGGGATACAAAAGAGACTAAGCTCTTGATAGATAATTGTTCAAAATGATAAAAGCTACCAAATGAAGGACTCCAACACCTATATATAGACCCAATACAAAAGACATAAATACCCATTCAAGGGGAATCAAATATTCAAAGAAATGAGCAAAATCCCATTCAAGGGGATAAACTCCAAAGGGTAGAGAGAGAAGCTATGTCTTAATCAATATATTCAATATTCTTAATAATTAAAAGCTACCTAAATGAAAGACCAACATACCTATTTATAGACTCAAGACCCTAATAACACTAAGGACACTAAAATGATATAAGTACCCTCAAAGCTACTGCATCATACACCTCTTTTAAAGAAAACAACTTGTCCTCAAGTTGGACTCAAGACACAAGACAACTTATGAAGAAAACATAGAACTATTTATTATGCAGCTCCGAAGTAGGCATGCGGCTGCGTTTCCTTGATCCATGTCACCCTCATCACAACCAATCTTCAATATGAGCTTCTTCTTGTATACATCCACCGCGGCCATACTTAGGTGTGAATATTTTGTGCTACTAGAACCATAAGCCGCACTATGCTTGACTGAACCTCCTTACGCCGGTAAGCAATCCATTTGGCATGTCTTCGGTACAACAAAACACCATCAAAATATACTTAGACTGCATCATTCAAAGATTTAATAACGTGCACCACATCATACCCAAGACTTGCTCGGGTGAACACCATACCCAAGGGGTCTTCAAATTGTCCCATGAGTGCTTCCGCTTCTTTTGGTGAAGTCCAAGGGATGGGTGTGGAGAGAAGTGTTGGCTTGAGGACCAATGTACCACAAACTTGAACATCTTGCAATTGAGACACCCTATGAGGCAAAACTTGGAAGCAATCCTTGATCTTTGGTTCGACCAACTCTTCATAAAATAGTGGAGCTTCCAAATCATTCTCATACTCATCAAGTAGAGTGTCTTGTACCAAAGGCAACTTGAAAGTCAAGTCTTGAGAGCAATCTTCAATTTCAAGGTCACGACTTCCCTCTTCTCCATAACCTTCCGCCAAAACTTCCTCACTAGCTTGTCTAGGCCAAAGAAAACTTTCCTTGACAATATCAACAAGTCTTCCCCTTTCACTATCAATGTTGAACTCATTAGGATACTCAGCGAACACGGGAACATCTTCAAAATCACCTCCAGAGTTTTCATTTGGATATTCATCAAAAATTGGAACATTAGTGTACTCATAATCATCATTACAACTTGGTTCTTTCACCTCCTTGACAGAGAGAGCGTCAAGAACGGGCTCACAAGCCTTTTCACCAACTTTCAACTCAAGTAATGGTTCTCCAAGCTTGAAGCATTTGAATATTCCGCTAGGTGACGGATTTCTAGCCTCCAACGTGCCAATTAAAGGTTGATTTTCAGAGGGGACAGCCCCTAAAGACTTACTCTTACCAAAACTAGTCAAGGAATCGACATTGGGATGTTGGTGGAATGGTAAGAATTCCTCCTTGAGCTTCTTCTTCATCTTACCCATTCCCTAATTCTTTCTTTGTCTATCCTTTGGCGACTATCTTTGAGTTGTGTCCACCAATCCGAAACTATCCCCTTAAGGCAAGTAGATGCCAACTTCACCTTCATTTCTCCGGTAAAATAACAGTATTCGAAAACACTCTCAATAGTGTTCAACCAATCAATGAACTCTAGTGGGCTTTCACAAAACTTGGGAAGTTCATTATCAACATCGTTCACCGATGTGTATTCAAATCTAACCAAATTTGCTCTACGCCAATGCGGAGCACCATAACGATTTTCCAATGAAATGGAATCCTTCCTTTTGGTTGGACGTTCCAAACGTTGCACCTTGTCATATAAGGTAGCAACTTGTTCACTCAACTCTTTAATCTCATTTCGATTTTGATTTGGATTGCCATGGTTGTAACCATCATTCACCATGAATGCTCTACCTCCCCTTCCCCTCCTACCTCTGTCTTGATAAGCCATTACCACACCAACAATTCACTACAAACAAGCAAAGGAACCTCAAAATAATCTCACCCAGTCAACTCGAGCAAACAACATGGACTCCGCGAGTTATGAGTCAACACAAGAGTGAGTCAACTCGATCAACAACGAACAAAGATCGACAACAAATGGAGTTCGGATTTTCAGCAACCTCAATCCATGACATCAAACCAGCAAATTAACCAACAAACAACCCGTATTCTGCCCAAATACGAACCAAAATCGCACGAATCAATTCTGAAAATCAAAAATCCTACCTCGAGTGTTTGTGAGCCACAAATGGGGTCAGAATCTCCGAATCAATCTCCTAGAGCCTCGATTATGGTTCACGCAGCCCCAGTAAGTTCGATTAAGCTTCAATTTAAGAGTTTCTTACCACAGAGTGGCTTGAAATGGGTCAAAAATGACTGGGTCAAGCTTGGAAATCACAAAGGAGCCTCGAAACAAGATTTGGGTCCGAAATTGTAATTCGAGCCTCGAAAATGGCTGGGTCACATTTGAAACTGGAAATCGAAGGTCGATTAGGGGCTGGGTCAGCTCGAAATTCACCGAGTCCCTTCCAGGGTCTGCCGAGCCTCAAACAGGTCTGGGTCTCCCTCGAAATGAGCAAACGAGCGTCGAAATGGCTGCTAAAGGCTGGATCGAGTGGTGTTCAGGTACGAAAACACGTCGATAGCTCTAGATCTGAAGTTCTATGGCTCGTTTTGGTTCGAAAATCACAAGGACAGGTGGGAAATAGGATTTTGAGTACTGGGTCGAGGTCGAATGGCCTTAATCGAGAATCAATCGAGTGTGAAATCAGCTGGAAGTTGTTTTCGGTTGGCTGAACAGTGAAATCAGGTCCGAAATTGGTGAATCCGTGGGTGTTTAGGGTTGGAATCGAAAGATGGGCTCTTGGGTTGAGTAGATCTGCAAATTATGGTGAAATGGTGTCTCCGGTGAGATTTTCCGGCGCCGTCTTAGGGTTCTGGTGAGGTTCCCGGCAAGGATTATGATTCCGGCGAGATGAGCGATGAGCTCAGGTGCTCTGATACCAAATGATGCAATCAAAATGTCAAAGGGAATCAAAGATTCAAAGAAATGGGCAAAATCTCATTCAAGGGGATAAACCCCAAAGGGTAGAGAGAGAAACGATGTCTCAATCAATATATTCAATATTCTTAATAATCAAAAACTACCCAAATGAAAGACCAACACACCTATTTATAGACTCAAGACCCTAATAACACTAAGGAAACTAAAATGTCATAAGTACCCTCAAAGCTACTTTATCACATATGCTGATAATGTGCCTGGAAAGGTGGCATATGCTTATAATGTTCGGCATGATGGACGAACGCAAACCCGTTTGCCGAGCAAGTGTACTGCACTTATTCTTCGCTGTGTGGTTAAATACATGGTATTTTGACAGGTATTAGATGAAGCAGATAGGTTGCTGAATGAGGATTTTGAGAAAGCAATTGATAAGATTTTGGAAGCTATTCCTCGCGAGCGGAAGACATATTTATTCTCTGCTACTATGACAAAAAAGGTAAATGTTTAAGTATTTTTTTCCATGTTCTCAAGAAGGAGTATTTTGTTTTACGAGTTCATTGAACAATATTGCCATGTAATTTGAAGAATTTGTGATAGATCTATTGCCTGTCGTTTTTCTAACTGATTTTGCTTTTATTCATCTTTGTGGTTGAATAAAAATGTTGGGAGTTGCTTACTGCATCCGTAAACTGCAGTAAGTATCTTATGTCTAGTTCTTTTGTCATCCGATTGGTAGCTCTGACTCTTCATCCAATGCATTCACAACTTGTCACGGGTTTTTCGAGTTTGGATATGCGATTTCCAGAATAACGGAGAGTTACCTTAAGGGTATTTGATGCTTAGTTATCTGGACATAATCTGCCAGTAGACTTTAGCCCCATTTGCTAGCACTTATAAGCTAACTTATTTAGCTTATTTGCTTAAAAAAATGTAAATGAGTGGAGGTTGTTAACTTGGTATCCATTATGAGTAATCACTTATTTAGCTTTTCCAGCTTATTTGACCAAAAAAAAGTGAGATTATTTTAAGCTCCAATTTGTAGGTTTTTTCAGCTCATTTGAAGTTGTAAAAATACGTTTTCCAGAAAAGCACTTAATTCAAGAGTGTTTCTATAGAATGATTACGGTTAATCTATACATTTACTTGATAATAAGCTATCTACCACTTTATTTAACGAACGGTATGAACTTTAATCAGTGTTCTAAAACTCGCTACTCGGTACTCGCTCGGCCAGGCACCTTGGAGCGAGTACTCCGCGTTAGTCGGCAAGTAATACCCACCGAGTGGGGGATTAGTCCCCTCGGCCAGGCACCTTGGAGCGAGTACTCGCCGAGTACTCGGCGAGCAATACCAAGTTTTAGAACACTGATTTTAGCTTATAAAAAGCTACACCAAACACATCTCCAACTTATTTTAAGGTTGTTAAGGGAATGATCAAAATAATCGTAATCTGAGAATCTAATTCATAAGTGATGACAAATGGGGCCTTTATGAATTCCTTGAAATGCATTATACCATTTCTCAAGGTTACGTTTCTCATTCCCACCTCCTATCTCTGCTATAGGTTAGCCGACCTTCAAGAAATAATTGATTCATGATCTTAAAATATAAACCTGAATTAAACTTAGTTATTGTTACGCAGCTCATTGTAAATTAAACGGCGGTTGCTTTCATAATGTGAAATTTTTAAACTTAGTTATTGTTACGCAGCTCTTGTTAATTGTTGAGGAGGAGCCCGTTTTCAAAACATTTTTAGGCTTAAGGAGATATTTAACACTCAACGCTCAAACCTAAGAGTTTGACATTGGATAATAGGTTCCCTATGGCCTTGCCTCTACTGAGAAGGAATTTCATGCAATCCTCAATGTGTTAAGATGCTCAATTGGATTTGACTCGCATGAAAGGAAAATAATATGAAGTTCAAGAAAGCCTTATGCTTTGAATGTGGGGAGTCCAAAAGCAGTGTTTCAAAGATTGGGTGACTTGTACTCCTGCATTCTATGATGTGTGTTCATAAACTCTACCCTAAGTTGGCAGTGATTCAAAGACCCAAAAAGGAAAGGAGAAAGCCTTCCTTTGGATGTGAAGTCTCTGCTTCTGCCAGTGCATTTGTATGTAAGTGATGGGATTTTCTACTGATTCTCAGTCACTTGATTGTGTTTGGAAAGAATCAAGTTACAGCAATTTTCCATTAAATCGTCTGCTGTTACTTTTTTCCCTCATTTGGTCCAACTTCTAGTATGATGGATGATGGAAGCAGGAAAGGGCACTTATTAGTGTTATTTTATAGGAACCGTGTTTAATATATTTGGTGATTCGAAACTATGTTTTAAAACCTACAAGTTAGGAGAAAGAGTCATTAAAGGGCTGAAATGACCAAGTTCCTCCTTGTTTGATGCAGGTGCGGAAGCTCCAGAGGGCTTGTCTGAGGAATCCTGTGAAGGTATTCTAAATTACTATCATTGCATCGTATATTGTTCTTAATTTTCTTCATTAGTTTCGTGACTAACGTCAAGTTGTAATTCCTTCCAGATTGAGGCCTCATCTAAATACTCCACTGTTGATACCCTAAAGCAACAATATCTTTTGGTGCCTTCGATGCACAAGGTTTCCTTCTATACCATTTTGTGTTGTATGCCATGTTTCATCTTTTTGAAGATTTTGAAAATGAATGCCAACTAGGGTATTGCTTTGTCGACAGCATTTATTTTGGATTTAAGAGTGATAATTGTTGTTTAGGAAAGAAGGATAGGAAAAGTGTATAGGGTGTTGTGTTAACTAACCCTCACACAATCAACTCTTATTTATATAACGAGAAATCATAACATAAGACTACATTAACCAATGTGGGACTAATAGCAATACTATATTCTAACACTCCCCCTCAAGC
>JAOTQK010000019.1:49128-65071 GCA_025642025.1 Rhododendron ferrugineum
TATTTATATAATGAGAAATCATAACATAAGACTACATTAACCAATGTGGGACTAATAGCAATACTATATTCTAACAATAATCTGCAAAATTGAGGGGGAAAACCGTGAATCCTTTAGGTTTATTCTACTACAGAAGTATGGTTGTTTGGGTTATGCATGAAACTGTTGCTCAAGGAGCAGCTATCAATGTCTTAGTACTAAATTTGATCCACAGCCGAAGTGGGAATGAAAAGGCTAAATGTATCTTTTTGCAGTGGTTAAAGCTTGTGTTTATATCCTGAGGTCATTACGAAATAGCAGATGAATGGTTTTCTTTTCTCTCTCCCCATCACCCCACCTCCCTACCCCCACCTCCACCCCGAAAATATAAATTTTAAAAACAGGAGGGATTGTTTCCAACCTTTCAAATAATTTACTTCACCTCAGTATAGTGATTGGGAAACTATGTATAGTGATTGGGAAACTATGTAGTCACCTTTTGTCCGTGAAAGGAACATGTGGCCAACAATTTACGTAGCTGAAGCAAGGTTTGCCTCCGTGATCACCTGTCATTACTGCATTTCTGTAGGCCTGAATTGATTTTTAATTGTTGTCCACAGGAGTGCTATCTCATATATATCCTGACTGAGATGCCTACAAGTACATCAATGGTTTTCACTCGAACATGTGATTCAACAAGCCTTCTGGCTCTAATGCTTCGAAACCTTGGTCTAAGAGCCATACCAATTAGTGGTCAAATGAGCCAGGTACATATATGGATGTTTTGTATTGGTTGACTGCATATGTTTGTTTGCCTTGTTTGTAATAGTCAGTGGTCTTTTTATCTCATGTTATTATTCCCAATATGCCCTCACCTTGTTTCACTCATGGCAGGCCAAAAGACTTGGAGCCTTAAACAAGTTCAAAGCTGGGGAGTGTAATATCCTTGTGTGCACTGATGTGGCCAGTAGAGGGCTTGATATTCCAAACGTTGATTTGGTTATCAATTATGATATCCCCTCAAATTCAAAGGTCAGGCGTCATTAGTACTTTGTGTTAAATTGTGTATATGGTATCTCATACCTGTCATTTGCATCTGGGGTCTTTGTTTACTTTAGAAGTTAGCATTCATTGTACCCTTCTCCACCAAAGAACAATCTTTTCTTTCTAGCAAGTACCATCTAATATTCGTAATCACCATATACAATCTAGAGTTTGTTTCAAAATTAGGTCTGACCTGGTGGAACAGTGTTCTGTTTTGGTGGAAAGTTTTCTGTTTCATCTTATGTCTTCATTTGTTGGCATTGTCTCAATTAGTAATCACAGTTATTGATTACATTTCATCTTTTAACTAACACCTGGGTTATATGGTATGTTTCCTATGTGTTTGAGGTTGGAGTATGTGGTCTCCCTGTCTCACGAGTCAGGCTTGTTCACTTTTTTTTTTTTTTTTTTTTGAGTTTATTTCTAGTGCTCCTAAATTGTTACTCTTACCGAATTTCTTACATTTGCCAACTTTTGCCGTACTTGTTTCGTTATTTTCGTATGGATTCTTGAAATCCCCTTGTTAGTCATAAGCATGCCTGGACATCGTTACAATTAATGCGCTGTGGATGCTAAAGTTACTGTAATTTAAAGAAAGTTGTTATCCTCCCTTAATCTGCTGATTCTTATTGTTGCCATATATGAAATGTCCTGTAGGATTACATACATCGAGTTGGAAGAACTGCTCGGGCAGGGCGATCTGGTGTTGCAATCTCAATAGTCAGTCAGTACGAGTTCGAGTGGTATTTGCAGATAGAGAATCTTATTGGTAGGCAACGAATGTTTCGTTTGTTATTATAGGTGTTCACAGTTCAGATGAAAGAAGCTTATTCGTTCTTCTGGTACAAGAAACATAAAAGTTAAACTGAGCCGTTGAAACCATGAAACCACTAGTGGAATGCAGTTCCGTTTACTTCCGTATTACAGTTCCAAGCCTATTCCTATCACCATTAACTCGTTTTAAGTTAAGCAGACATTTTCACATTATACACCTGATGATATTATGAACTTTGGACCAATTTCATCCTTCATCCACTTATCCAATATAATTATGTGTCATCATTTAGCAATATTAATCATGGATTCATGAGGTCAAAACCATATCGAACCAAATGCGTTTGGTTTTCGATTTTGTGAACCAGGACCAAACCACTCTAAAATAAAACTGGTTCAAACTGTACAAATCACTCTGGTGGCTGGTTTAACGGTTCAATTCCCTCTTTTTTGGGGTGTGGGTGGGGGGGAATGTTAATCCATGGGCAAGTCTTCTTAAGACTAGCATTGTGTTTTTCTTTCAGGGAAGAAGCTGCCGTTGTTTCCAGCTCAAGAAGAAGAAGTTCTGCTGCTGTTAGAGCGCGTCTCAGAGGCGAGAAGAATATCCATTATGGTATTGACTTCTTAGCTTTTCTATTTTTATCTGCAGTTAGCTTGCCTACCAATTAATAACCTGGACTTGGAACACCTGTTGTAGCAATTGGGATTTGGGACCTAGCGAGTGATTGCGGTCTTCTTGTCTAAGCAATTGATGAAGTTTTATTGAAAGCTGTCTCATGTGGCCTTTTGCCAGCTTTAGTTGTATCGTAATGTTCTCTTGATGGCTTTGTGTTCTATGGCATTCATTGTCTTTAGCTGCCTTGGATCTAATTTTACGCGTAGGAGTTTGAGTGATAAAATGGGACTTCAGGTTGAAGCCAGAACCTAGTCAATTGGATTTCATCCATTGGTGATTTATCGGTTCCATCAGCGAACAAATGATGCTAGTCGAAAATTGTACAAATTTACGATGACATTGGTCTCTGATCCGCCATATTAGTTTCCAGATATGTTTTGATTCTTGATTCAAAGGAATGCTTGTGATGATAGCATATCTCTATGTTGTGAACACTTCTTTGACTTTTTGGTACAGACATCGTCCACTAAAGTTAGCCATTTTGACATGCCAAATTAACTGATTTAGACAATTGGAGTGAGAAACAAAGAGGGGATACCCAATCCGGACTGATCTTAAAGGCACACC
The DNA here is from genome assembly GCA_025642025.1 of Rhododendron ferrugineum. NCBI lineage: Eukaryota > Viridiplantae > Streptophyta > Magnoliopsida > Ericales > Ericaceae > Rhododendron > Rhododendron ferrugineum. The sequence continues at coordinate 52,169 of JAOTQK010000019.1, forward strand.
ATTTTCATCCCTGTCACCAGCCAGCCCCAACCCAGATGCACACTCTCATCGGATGCTGGGATAATCGAGGAGAAAATAGAAAAATGAAGTGTCTAAGTAATTTGTTGAAAGACATTTTTTCAGTAATATCCACTTGAAGATTGTTTGGTGCTCTGTACCTTATTTCATCTAATTAGTTGTCTGTGCGCTTGTTGCCTGAATAAGCCCTTTTCGAGTTTGGCATGGGATTTCTTGGCCCCATGCTTGGTTGTGCATGGATGCCTTACCCGCCGCCCTTTATAATTCACCTTTTCACAGTAAGCAGTGGCATCTTTTCAGCTGGAAAAGCACCAGTGATCTTAATAAGCTTAAGAAGAACTATGCACCATCTAGAGGAAGAGCTCGTAGGACTCAAGCAAGAGAAGATCAAGCAGAAGGAGCAGCTTCGGCCATGGAGAGGTGATTACAGATGGTGGTGGGAGTAGACATGGAAGCCTCAGAGTTGCCCCCACTGTATGGTGTGTTGTAACCAAACCAAACCAAACTAAGCCTTGTGTCCCAATCAATTGAGGTCAGCTACATGAATCATGTTTTTCTATGAGCTCTGTCTTGGGTACCTCTTCATTTAGATTTAGTAAGCCAAAGTCCTTTCGACTGTAGGGTGTGTCGTCATCTCATAAAAGCATGTCCAAAAGTTTGTGGAAGCTGAAATGTGCTGGGTTCTGCGCTCTAGTCCAAACAAGGATGATGGTTCAGATTCCGATATCCAGAATTAGATAAGTCAAAGCCAACTTGAGTGATGGTTGGACCCAAGTTAGCCACAGAAATGCAAGGAAAGATGGGTTAGTTTCCTTAATGATCATAAAGGAGTACTTGTTCCACCGATTCACTTAGCGAGAGCGCAAAAGCCGCCTTTATAAGAAATACCTAAAGAGCTGGAGTGCCTTGAGAGTGGTTTTTGTGTGCCTAATTGTTTGTATAGGTACTACTGTAACTGTATACGTCTGTTTAAGTTTTATGAAGACATTTGTTGTAAATAGTGGATTAAATAAAACCCAATTGTTTGGTTAATTGATCGTAAGGAAAAATGTTGTCAGATTGGTAGGTTAATAGGTTCCACTAGAGCACAAGGTTCCTTGGTTGTTGAAGTTCTCTTCTTTTCCATTTTTCCCGGAAGCCCCTATTAATGGTCACCATTGCATATTTAGCGTAGAGTTGTCGTTTGAACTTTATTAACATTCTGGAAGAAACATGATGTAACTTGTGCATTGTTGCTTATTACAGATTACACGTCTTTTTTCAGTTACTAATGTCCTTGTGAAATGTTTTATACTTATAACGTCGTCTTTTAATTTCTTTCTTCTGTTTTCCAACTTCTATAGAAAATCAAAGAAAATGGTGGGAAGAATAAGAGAAGAGGCGGAGGAGATGAGGGCGAGGAAGAAGTTGAGAGATATGTGAAAGGAAAAGCAATTAAGAAGTCAAAGAAAAGATGATGGAAAGAGCAGCAGTCAAACAGCGCATGAATGTGAGATCCTCCCGGCAAATTTTGTTTACTTTTCTGTCACAATTTTGCTGTTGTAACTCGTGAGTTTTCTCTAAGGTGTTACATAAACCAGTCTACAATTCGGCTATTCTATTTTGTAAGAACCCAAGTTTTTCATTGCCTTATTGGTGTTCTCAAGCTATTTTAGTCTTATAAGCTGTATTCAGAACGTGCACCTAACACTAAACTCGCGTTCTCTAAACTTAAAAATGGCTCTCAGGCCTTAATAAGCTGCTTAGCTGCACCAGACACTCTGTTCAGAAAGTTACTCTAATTGAATCTGTAACCTTTGCCAGGCAACCACGATATTATTACAATAAACTTCTAATCATGTCCAGTCATTCATTTTCTCCCACGTTATCTTATTTCCAGGTCTAGCTTACCGCGGGTTGTATTATGATAAGAAAATGACAAAAATGACAGAAGTAGAGAGTAGTACCAAAATAAATTTGCTGACATAGATCTTCAAATATGGTTTAATTTTGATTTTGCTACCTCCGTTGGAGATGGTATGGGTTTGTTCTTCCTTAAGTTTGCTCTGGTACTTTTCATTACTGATTGTTGTTTATGGAGTACTTTTTTTTTTAGTATTTTGTCGTAATTTGTGAGACTAATCATTCGGCTCAACGAGAGAAATTCAAAAACAAAATATCAACTAAAGTTGAAAAAAATTCATATAGAACAAAGACAAATAGGCAACTATTTGGTTTTTTTTTTTTCCAGTCTTCAATGGTTGCTTTTCGTCGTAATATTTTTTTACTTTTTAGACCTCTCTCGTTAAAACAAATGACCAATTCAAAAAGTAACATGAATCTAACAAAGAAAACCCTAGAAAAGGCAAAGAAAATCCTATAATCAACGAGAGCTCAACGATTCCAATAACAATCAGCAATGGCAAAGAAAACCTAGAATTGACAAAAGCTTAACAACTTCGACAACAATTGGTGTTCAACGAAGAAAAGAACAAAACACACTTCTCTCTCTCTCTCTCTCTCTCTCTCTCTCTCTCTCTCTCTCTCTCTCTCTCTCTCTCTCTCTCTCTCTCTCTCTCTCCCTGTGTATTTTTATGGTCGCTACCTCTCTCTTTTATTTTATGTGTTAGTTTATTTCTGTGGTCATCTTACAAGATTCTCAAAATGAAAAGGACTTCGAATATTTTTACAATTCGGACGATGATTATAAAGATTGGTTTCAACTACCAAAAGAAATTTTCCTAGATTCCGAAAAAGTTAAAAATATGGAATATCATATCAAAGAGAACTTTACAAGAGAAGCTAATTAAACCCGATTCAACACAAAATTCCATCAAGCATTTTCTGGATTTTTATTATTACTTAAGTCTATTTTGTAAAAAAATAACAGAATATCAAAAAAAATGGATTTTTGTCGAAGGTGAATTTTGTCTGCTTTATAATTTCCCGTAAGTAATAAATCACCTCTTCGCTGATCAAAAAAAATAAATCACCTCTTCGGATTGTGAGGGATTTCAGAGGAAAGGAAAAGAAAAGAAAGAGTTAAAATCACTTATTTGAGTTGAGTATTTTGGTGAGAAAAGTGAAATGAAATTTTTGATTGGCTCTCAAAAACGAGATAACAATGCATAGAGATGAAAAAATAGGCAAGCTTTTAATCGCATGGAAATCGACTTCCTAAAGGACACAAAAGACTAACAAAAGGTTTCCTAGTGACCTTAAGTAGGACCGTCCCTTGTAAGATCCACTGCCAGGCAATGAAAAAAATTACTGCCCATAGGAATCCACTTATTCAAGTTTAATCTCTATCACACTACTTGTTTAAGTTCTATTTTGGCTTGAATCCGCTCTGGTCAAAACCCCAGACATAAAAGCATTCGCTAAATGCACTAGACAAGACAGGAACAAAGTGTTGCTCAAGCATCATTAAGGGCAAGAACTCCAGGAAGTGGTTTTCCCTCGAGAAGTTCCAAGCTGGCACCGCCTCCAGTTGAGATGTGGCTCATCTTTTCCGCTAGGCCAACCTTCTCCACCGCTGCAACAGAGTCGCCTCCTCCAATTATTGTTGTCACCCCCTTTCCACTAAGGTCTGCCAATTTCTTTGCAACTGCCTGCTCATAAACAAAATAGTATTCTGTTAGGGCTCTAAGGCAAAGAGGGAAGAGGTTTCAACTATAAGAAATGTAAACGTATCAAATGCTTGACCATTATTGTATAGCATGAGGCCAATGCTAATGCTAGATATAAGAGGGCATGCACGTAAGTTGTTTCGTGTACCTCTGTTCCTGCAGCAAACTTGTCAAACTCAAAAACGCCCATAGGTCCATTCCAAATAACAGTTTTGGTGGTATCCAAGGCTTCCCCAAAGGCCTTAATTGAATCAGGTCCGATATCCAATCCCATCCAACCATCAGGGATACCAGATGATGGAACAGTCTGCAAGACATAATGAAAAATGTTTTAAACCTCTTGCAGCAAGAATTAGTAAAGAAAATATTTGCACTCAAACACGTGACCAAAATCATGCAAATCAAATCAGAAGGATAGATTTCCTTTCAGTCTGTTTGAAGGTAACAAGCACTCTATGAAATTGATAGAAATTGCAGCATGGATAAAGATGTTAAGTTGGATTTCACTTCAAACTACTCATGAAAACCTGGTCAGAACTTCAGTTAATTGAAAGGGGTGGAAAAGGAATAACCTTGCTATTGGCATCAGCAGCAAACTTGTCAGCAATAACTACATCAGAAGGCAGCATCAAAGACACCCCTTTAAACTTTGCCTTCTCAAGAAGGGATGTTGCAAGATCAAGCTTGTCTTCCTCCACAAGTGATGATCCAACTGAGTGACCTTGGGCCTTGTAGAACGTATAAATCATACCTCCACCGAGCAACAGAATGTCAACCTTCTCCAACAATGACTCAATCACACCGATCTTACTTGACACCTTGGATCCACCAACGATCGCAGCAAATGGTCTTTTGGGATTTGACACGGCTCCAACAAGATAGTCAAGTTCCTAAGACCAAAGGTGAAGTCAACATGTCCAGTTAACTTAAGAAATAGTAGTTACCACTTACCAATAATTAAATAAACAACTAAGAAATAGTTTCAGCTCTACCAGATGCAAATTTCCATTAGCGCAGAGTAAATATAAAATTAAGTAGGATAACATGGATGACACCATCATTCATATGTGGGCTGAACAAGAAAATCAAAATTAAGTCTCTAACTATCATCCAGCAGGAATATCTTTTATTTACGCAAAGGAATAATTCTCTGCTTGGCATACCACGTTGGGTCAATTTTACATGAAGAATTAGCTATTGTGATTGCTGGGCTCACAAAGTAAAACCAAACAACTGGTGACAGCCCACCCTTCTTTAGCAGCTTCTTTAAGCTCATTGTGAGGCACATACCAAGCTCCAGACCTCTCATGGCATCTTGATTCTTGACAAACTAGACTATCAAACGAATACTGGAAGATTCAATTGTGATTATAATGTAGCACAACTGATGCACACACTACCATGTGATCTTAGTAAACGAAGTCCGAGATTGGGACTGAGCATACAACATGTGCTAATGCAAATTCAGATCACTCTTTATAAATTGATCAGACAATCAAAACCTCAAAAACATCAAAGCCACGATTCGCATATTGTTCTCCAAGAATTGTGCTGAATATTAATACATTTTAACCAAATTTTATTTGCATAATAAACGTATATTACCTGTAAAATTTAGTATTCTAGTTCCTTTAAGAAGTACCCAAAGGAATATAAACCAGGTAATTATTGGATGTACAAACCTTCTGCATAAGGAATCCGGCAACCGAAGGCTTCAAGTACTTAGCCACTCCTTCTGTGGAAGCATGGGCTCTATGAGCAGTTCCAAATGCATCATTCACGTAGAGATCAGCGAGCGATGCTAGCTTCTTCGCAAATTCAGGATCATTCTTCTCTTCCTCCTTATAGAACCTCACATTCTCTAGAAGCAGGACACTCCCATCTGGCAATGCAGCCACCATTTTTTCAACCTCTTCGCCAATGCAGTCATTCACCATCTTGACCTGTTGGAGGCACACGAACAAGATCAGTAGATATTCACCGAAATAACCACATTAGTGACTGCAAACAATGTCGAGTCGAATGAATCTTATACTTAAGTTGGAATAAACAAACCTCAACACCAAGAAGTTCAGACAACCTTGGCACAAGAGGCTTCAAGCTGTACTTCGGTGTGACACCCTTTGGGCGTCCCTGCAACCCACGTTTCAGAAGTTGAATGAGTTTCTTCTTTGGCACAAATGATCGTATAAATTACTGTACAAAATCATAGCAATACTTTCAAAAGGGAATAGAACCTAAACTCCAAGACTTCGTCCTATTGCATGATGGAATAAGAAGGAATAAACACATCTTGCCATCAGCCACAGGAGAAAAAGTAAAACAAATTTTGGGTAGATCAAGACAGGATTCCATTGCGGAGTTTCTTCTTCTTCCCTTCCCCATCCCCCTCCCCCACCCCTAAAACCCAAAAAAAAAACTCAACAACAAATGGAAATAAACTTTGTGATCCTCAGTTACTACCAGTGAAAGAAAAATCTAGTAGCGCTCTAGGTGTTACTTTTTCAACGAAAACAGTGGATAATTTCCCTGACAAGCAACTAAAGGGAGAAACAATACTACATTAAGCATTGAGTCTCCATCAATCAATGGAAAAACAATAAAGGAAAAAAATCTAAACTAAACAATGGATTCAGACATTTCTCACTCATCAAACATGCCAAAAATAAACCTATTGCAGAAATAAACAAATATGCAATTCAATACCCACACAATGTCTTGCATAATCCACAAAAGGTACAAAACTCTATATCATACCACACAGCAACAAGAACTCAAGCAAACAAAATGGTTCACCTAGCCCCAGAACACCACCACATATCAACTATGATGACTACCTAAACTTGTAGCTTTTATCGGTAGTTAAACCAACAAAATAGACCACAATAACCCTAGAACAATAAAGCTACCAACTAGGACAAAATCCAGTCCAAGAAGCCCTATTTCTTATCCTCAAAAGTTCAATCTCCCGGGAGATAGATTTATAGGCTTGGTAACAAAGTTAGGACTCACACATCAGCAGTGTGTCCACTCGGCAACTGAAACACAAATCCATCCAAGAAAATAGTCTTAACAAACAACATTCCTGAAAACACAAACTACTCCAAACATTCCCTTTTAAGATGGTTTCCAACGCTACAGAAAAAAGCCAGAACCCAAGCACTCCTATGAACCTCTAACAGTCCAAATATAAAACAGAAGGGATATGAGCAAAAATGGTCTGTGTAGGGATATGAGCAAAAAGGATTCTAACTTGACAAGTCACAAGTTACTACCAAGAGATCGTGACGTTGAGCTAAACAAGAAAATAATGTTCCTTGATCAACAAAAAAATGACAAGTGACAACACACAGCTATGGATAAAATCCAATAAGTAAAGACCATTTTCTAAAATAAATTAGGCAGTGCAAAATATACTCCACCAAATTAGTTTCAAATCTGCCGTGAGCCACCAAAGAAACTATTACATCAATAACAAATACGAGTGCTTCATCAATAAATGCCCTGAATATGAAGTGATTGATGCAATGAGTTAGAAAAAATAGAACAGTAGCTTTTTGGCCTTTTGTTCTAGGCTCTAATTTGTGCATGGGTGGCATCCCTTGATGCCTTTCCAATAAATTCATTACTTATCAGAAAAAAGGATTTTAGAAGAACACGAATTCGTCGAATTGTAGAAACGAGAAAATATGCATCTCTTGTAAAAAGTCCCCCTTTAATATAACAAGAAGGTTGGCACACACTATGCGGGTGCACATTTTTAGGTTTGTTGTGCATAGTGGGGTAGTTGTTATGATTTGGTGGTTTTTAATCAATTTCTCTTTTGCCCAGGTGTAACCGCCCATGCCAAGTTATAATTGATGCATTAATTGATTTTGGAGAGAGGTATTATTGAAATAGTAAAAGTATACACAATCTCAAAAAAAGAGGAAACCAAAAATGTGTTCTCACTTTCTATATCAGAATAGATATATAGATAGATATTAGAATGAATAGATAGATAACAAGAAACCGATGATAAACCCAATATCAAAAGAAGTAGATGGGTGTTACCAGATGAGAAGAGAGGATGACTTTGGCACCATGACCCATCAAGTACTTGATGGTTGGGACAGCTGCTCGGATTCTGGTATCATCGGTGATATTGAAATTGTCATCCAAAGGAACATTCAGATCAACCCTCACAAACACCTTCTTTCCCTTCAGATCTGGTTCCTTCAGATCACCTACACTCCTCTTTGTCGCCATTTCGACTCCTTCCAAACTAACAATCATCGAAACGAAAACACAAAGAAAATCATCAGCAGATCAATCAATTATCTACATGCATGATGCATGATGTGCATGAACACGGGGGAATTTGAACTTACTGCGATGAAAGATATGATATGAGATCACACAAGTAGAGATGAATTGGATAATTCTCCTTCTGGAAGAGTGATACTCCAATAAAGAGGCAAATGGAGGAGGAGGACCGGTCGAATTTACTACTCCGTATATGCGAAAGAAAGAAAGCGCGCGATAAGGGGGTGGAGAATCCACGAATACTTCTACCACCGCACTCATTCATATACCTACACTCACTACCATCACACTCGTTCACGTACCCACACTCACAACTCACAACTCACAACTCACAACTCACAAGAGTTCGCACATACTACACACCTAATGTGTATGGCCCCATTTTTATTGTGAGTGGAGTGGAGCTGTACAAATGGGTATTGTGTTAGAAATATTGATTCTAAATTGAAAAATCTTGTAGTGCAAGATCAGGCACCTTGTAGGACACATACGGATCATAATCTTGATAATGAATGGTTGGAATATGATTTTTAATTATGACCGATAAAAATCATTTATTATTACCGATCATAATTAATTTTTAATGTGAACCGCTAATTAATGTGGTGTTTTGTCCGCACCATTTGATTTGTTTATGAACCATGATTTTCTTTCTCTTGACTTTGGAGGAGAAACGGTGAGCGTGCATTACTGCGTTTGTGTGTGAAATATAAACTGTGGCTTAATAATTAAGTCAAATTATTTTTTTCTCACTGTTTAAATATTCGTCTTGGTTGGAGGAATTTAAAAACTACAAATTGATGATCAAAATATTTTAAAAAATTTATTAAGACTGAAATAATTCATAATAAACAGACTTTTAAATTTTTTTTTGTCTTTACTCAAAAATAATTTAGAGTGATTCATAATTCTTTACCTTTTAAATTCCTTTTGTTAGTGCAAATCAATAATTTAAAAAAATATTTGACGTAAAATTAATAAATAAAAAAATTGAATAAAGGTGAAAAATAATCTTTGCTTAATTATTAAGTCAAAATACTCCTAATCTCCCTAAAAAATAAAATGATGGCCGGGTCGGGGAGGGGGGGATGGGGCAAGTTTGTAGACACCCCTGAACTATTACTCAGTATCACTTAACCTCCCTCATTTTAAAAGAATCACCTTTACCCCTAGACCATTGAGTATCACAGTTCTACTTACTTCGTCAACGGTGGTAGGAAAAGGATGAGAAAAACACCAGCCATGATGGAGGATAGGCATCCCATGTACAAAAGGCTACACGTCTCACAGCTCTTTTGCCCAGCAAAGAGCCACCCCATTAACCTTTCTCCAAACAAAGTTACGCTTGCATGTCCAAAATATACTCTACAACTCTCATAAATCTGCAACCATATTTGCGATATCCGAAATGCATTACACTCATGAAGGATGGTCTTGATAAGTTGTTGAGAATCTCCTTTCAACTTTACATCTTCAATATGATATCCCCTCATCCCACATCAGTTTTGTATGAAAATATTGGGTAGTATATAAGGTAATGACCACTAGTTATATTAATCTGAATAATAATTGTTGAACCATATGATTAGGCTAATGATTAATAGGTCACGATTAGGCTAACGATTAATAGGTCAAACATGCCTCATCATTGCATTCAAAGGCCAAATCTGAAGCAAATCACAATCCCTCCCTAGCTGCCAAGTTTTCCAATATCAAAGGATTAATAACTCCAAAAACAAAAGCGTTACTACCTGCAACAAACCTCCAGGCCATGTTTAGTTCGCATTGCTGGTTTTGCTTCTTTTTTTTTTTTTTTTTGTAATTTACCATTAAACCAAAACGAAAATAAAAAGATCATTCGACGTCTACTTTTCTTATTTGCTCATATAAAATATAGATTGTTATAATCTGGTCAAACGAATTATTTAACAGCATATTCCCGAATAAACTTATCTGCTTATGATTTTATGTAATAAACAAGCATACTTGGGCCCTTGCTTACAGTAACGTGCTACCTTTCTATCCTTTGTATTTTTGCATTTGGCGATATACAAGAAGGGATGTCATTGCTCGCATTTTGGGGCATAAAATGAAAGTGCAGATATGGTACCTCCAACTCCGCTAGAGAGTATTGCCCGTCACACCACACCACAACGTTTGGTTGGAGGGACGGGAAGAGAGAGTTATAACATTTTGATGGAGAGGAAGAAAGGATAATAGTATCCAAGCAGTAGAAAGCAAATATTTGAGGGAAAAATCCCCAAAAAATTTATAGCCGAATTTATTGAGGACTTGGAAAAGGCTTATTGCCCTTAGAACGTGTGTTAAGGCGTGTTCTAGTAATGCAACCACGGGGAAGGTAATACAAAGCTAAAATAGCTGATTAGTGGTGACGGTGAAAATCTACAACACAAACTCGTATGATGTCCACAAACTTTTCTCATTGACAAGCTTTAATTGAATGCCAATACAGGGGATGGGTGGGGATAAAAACACAAAAAACTACTTTTACACAGGAACTGGAATGGCTTCGTCAAGGGCAAGGACACCAGGGAGTTGTTTCCCTTCCAACAACTCCAAACTGGCACCACCACCTGTTGAAATGTGGCTCATCACCTCAGCAACTCCCACTTTCTCTACAGCTGCAACAGAGTCCCCACCTCCAATGATTGTTGTCACTCCTTTCCCACTGAGTTCAGCTAACTTCTTCGCAACAGCCTGTAACAGCAGTGACAACCTCAATTCACCATATGTTCATTCAAATGCATATAAACATTGGAAAGAGGAGTAAATCAAATTATTACTATTCTCCCTTCTGATTCACTTAATGTACAGCGTATCACATTGACAAGCTGCGTAACGTTTGATTAGGCCAACTCTTGGCCCATGTATTAAGTTCATATTCAGTGTAGGCTCACTAGAACGGCGCATAAATTTATTACACTTCAAACACGTTCTATTCCCCCATAGGCATATGAACTCCTCACCACAACTATCACTATGTGCATGTGCAGAAAGCAGAAATATGCATATGCTGCAAACAGTCGTATAAATAAAACCCATTATAGATAAAATTCTACACACCTCTGTTCCTTGGGCAAACTTGTCAAACTCAAACACTCCCATCGGTCCATTCCAGATAACAGTTTTGGTGGTCTCCAAAGCATCATTGAACGTCTTAATAGAATCTGGACCAATATCCAAACCCATCCAGCCGTCTGGGATGGCAGATGCTGGTACAATCTGCAATGACACATTAAAAACAATTTCATACTATTTAGTGTGCTCAAATAAAATCACTGAGATCATGATCCTATATCAGTTTCCTTCAAACAAAAAGAATCCGAGCTAAATGTTATCTTCAGCAAAAATCAATTTTCCAACAGGAGATTAAGGAACAAACCTTGCTGTTTGCATCGGGAGCAAACTTGTCAGCAATTACCACGTCAGTTGGTAACATAATAGATACTCCTTTCGCCTTGGCCTTCTCAAGGAGAGAAGTTGCAAGACCAAGCTTGTCTTCCTCCACTAGAGATGACCCAACCGAAAGACCTTGTGCCTTGTAGAAAGTGAAGATCATTCCTCCACCAAGAAGCAGGATATCACACTTCTCCAAAAGCGACTCAATCACACCGATCTTGGATGAAACTTTTGAACCACCCACAATGGCAGCAAATGGTCTCTTTGGGCTTGAAACAGCCCCAACGAGGTAGTCCAGTTCCTGATATGCGGAAATAAAAAAGCTAGGTGAGGGGAGACATAATTAGTGGGGTATTGATCTGTTAAGCTCTCTATGGAAAGAGTAGGATGCCTTGGAGAAGGACCCAACATCCACAGGTGTGGCAGATGCATGAGAATAATCTCTTGTCATCTGCCCAACCATGTAGATTATTCAGGTGAAAACGTACATTTATATAAGCAGTGTATCTACATCTGCATTGGTTCCAGTTAAATTCTACAAAATGATGTTCTGCATAGTGGCCACAGGTGAAACATCAAGGACAAGAGCAAACTGAGTTATTCCAACCTTCTGAAGAAGGAAGCCGGCAACAGATGGCTTCAAGAATTTTGTGACCCCTTCGGTGGAGGCATGAGCCCTGTGTGCAGTGCCAAACGCGTCATTGACATAGATATCCGCCAATGAGGCTAGCTTCTTTGCAAACTCAGGTTCATTCTTTTCTTCCTCCTTGTAGAACCTCACATTCTCAAGTAGAAGAACACCGCCTTCAGGAAGGGAAGCCACCAATTTTTCAACCTCCGGACCGATACAGTCATCGGCCTTCACAACCTGTTCCCATTGACATAGAATGGTAGCAGGAACAACCCACGTTTAATGACCACCAGATACTCTATTAAAAATAACGTATTTTACTTGCATTTTGACAGTAAAAGGAGGGTGTACCTGAATACCAAGGAGTTCAGATAACCTGGGCACAAGAGGGGCCAAACTGAATTTTGGAGTAACACCTTTTGGTCGTCCCTGAGAATTCAAGGGACTGAATTAGCTAAGCTCAACTAGTTCAAAACCAGATATCTTAAGCCTTGTTACAAGCTCAAAACTACATAAAGCTAAATAAAAAAACAATTATGCATCCAAAGAAGCCACGCTCAGTGTGAATTTAAAGCTGCCATACTGGTTAGCACTAAAATGCTAGGAAGTTGATTAAATTATGCTAAGGTAACCAAATTTCTCGTTCAACTGGCACTGCAATAAATACTAGTGGAAAGAAGCCTCCTCCCTGGAAAAGTGCGATGAACCCAAGTACCAACAGCCTTTGTGATGTCCACCAGAGTATTCTAAAAGCAATTAGGGTATGTTTGGTTGGAGGGAATCAAGATTGGAATGGAATAGTGATTCCAATGACTTACTTATTCCAATGTTTGGTTCACTATTGAATAATGGAATGATGATTCCAAATGGAATCACTATTCACCTTAGTAAAGGAATTGTCATTCCATCCAAAAAAACTAA
>JAOTQK010000019.1:65171-81339 GCA_025642025.1 Rhododendron ferrugineum
GAACTCACAAGGTATGGTCGATCAATCCGCTCACATCAGAAGATAAATTTAAGCTTCTTTTCTCCGAAATTTGTTTCCAAATATGATACTTTTCTTGTACTTTTTCGATATCTCTGTTCACAAAAATAGCAAAGGTGAATTAATTTGGCTTATGAGTCTATATATATGTGTATAGGTGGTCAAAGGAATGGCGACTAAGTGAAATGGGATTTGGGAGGGAGAAAACATCCTATTGCTACTTCGCAATCGCCTCCAGCACTTGCCTCCCGCTGGATTCCACGGTCCGAATTCTAGTTGCCAAGAGCTCCATACTCGTTACCGTTGCTGATGATCTCTACGACATGGAAGGCTCTTTAGACGACTTGCACGCCTTGACTCAAGCCGTTCAAAGGTTAATTTCATATATTTTCCACCTCTCTCATGTTTTGTAATGTTAACTCTCTCTTTTTGAATATAGATGTATTACCCCTAAGCCCTGAGCCAATAATTCTGTGAGGTGGAGACACAACATTCACTCAGAAAAATAACGTCTATTGATTTATACAATACTACTGCCTCTCTCTCTCTCTCTCTCTCTCTCTCTCTCTCTCTCTCTCTCTCCTCCATGGTTACTGAGTAGATTATTCATGCAACAAAATTAAGTTGATCAGATATCTATTATCACATGATCGAATAACATTTACTTTGAAGAAATAGATTCACAATGATTCTAAGACTGGATCTTATAGACCAAAGCGCATCTCAACCATGCGGCTATTAATGTTCGAATAACTAAAATATTTTTTTGTAAGTACAACATAATCAACCGCCTTAAAGGACGAACAATTCGAGTTCTTCTCACATTTCTTTCTATTAACATGCGCGCAGATGGGATGGAAAAGGCTTCAGTGGACATGGTGACATTATTTTTCGTGCCCTTGACGATATCGTGAGTGAAATTGGTGAAAACCACGTTCAGCAATACGGAATCGACATCACGGAAAACCTTCGTGATTTGGTAAGATTTTTTTTTATCAGTGTGATTGAATTTGCTATTTGAATTCTCTCCATTTAATTAGAAGAACAGTCAAGAACATATACGAACTCATGCAGACTGTGATCATGAATTTCACGAACGCGGGAGCGGTATTGTGTACCATCTGAACCGTCCGTCTCGGCAATTAATTATCTGGATTTTAAAAAACTCTTTTAAATCCGGACTATCCAAAACACTTTTGAACGATTGAGATTGCACAACACCACCCCGCGTTGGAATTTCACAATGTGCGTTAGCCTCTCATATTCTTTTAAGGGTCCATTTGGTTAGCAAGAAAATGCTAGAAAATGGTGGAAATAGAAAAATTATAGGAGTATCTACTTTTTGTGTGTTTAATTAGAAAAATTATGGGGAAAAATGCTTGAAATTAAAGAATCATGTACAAACCCATTAATGCATATGAAGTTGTCTTTTTTCCCTTGCAAAAAACACAAAATTTGTAACTTAATTTCTCATGAAACTTGTTATCTACAATTCTTCTTTGATAGGCAACTTGTCATCTACAATTCGAATTTCAAATTAATCATTCCTTTTCAATTACCTGCTATTAACGACGTTGTTATATTTTAGTCATGTTATAAGGTCAATTTAGGAACTTGGGCCTGTGATTTGGGCTGGCTTCCACATCGGGAGTTTGGGTGTGTGTGTGTGTACAAAAGGGTCCTAATACCTCTCCCTAGCCAGCAATGTCTAGTGAAGGTGATACGTGAAATTACTCTTTTACCCTTCCGTATAAAAAAAAGGTTAATTTCAGAACGTACATATAATTTCTTGCGACTTTCATTGTAACCAAACTCTATAATACCCCTATTTATAAGTTTCCTATCAAATTTCATTACAACCAAACACATGCAAGCAAATAATTTGTCTTTTCAACGTTACTTTCTGCTATTTTCATTCTCCATTATTCTTTTCTTTCTAATCAAATGGACCCTAAATACAGATTCGAGAATCCAATGGAAACTTGAAATAATAATAATGTTGAAATTTTGTGGGTTTCTTTTTTTTTTTTTTGGTGTGTATGATATGTAGTGGGGTGAAACATTTGGTTCATGGATGATGGAGACTACATGGAGCAAAACAGGATACGTACCATCACTGGATGAATATCTTCAAACGGGCATGACTTCTATTGCTACACACACCATGATTATGCCAGCTTTGTGTTTCCTCAACTATGACCTCAAATCTGATCACTATCACAGCATCACCAAATTGCTCATGGCTTCATCTCGTTTGTTGAATGACATTCGGAGCTATCAGGTAAACTAAAATTACTAGCTAACTTCTTTTAATTGTTTCTTTTGCCAGACGATAAGATGTTAGCATGTTACTAGAGTTATATTACTACTATACGGCAAGCCAGCATCGTTCTATCGACTTGAATCTAAGACCTCATACACTGGCACCTGAGTGCCTAGCTACTCACAATCGCTTGAGCTACAACTCTGGGGCAATTAACCACAAATAAGTTTCTCTGCATGCTGTGAGCCAAATTTTACCACCCACTTGCGGGCAGCCCAATTAAGTGCAATTTACCCACAAATAAGTTTCTTTTCATCCTACAATTTCTAAAAGAGGCTCTTTTTTTTTTTGAACAGCGAAAAGAAATTTTATTAATCTTTGAAAATGTTACAAAGATTAAAAGGACAATGAGGGAAGGCATCATATTTCTAATCTTGTGCCTAGTCCGAGACCTGATTCCTTGATTGGTTGATTGGCAAGATGTCAACCAAGGAAACACCCAAATGGACAGGCCCATACAACATATGTGACGCAGCCCAAACACCCTAAGGGTATGTTTGGTTGGATGGAATCAAGGTTGGAACGAAATAATCATTCCAATGACTTATTTATTCCAATGTTTGGTTCACCATTAAATAATGGAATGATGATTCCAAATGGAATCACTATTCACCTTAGTAAAGGAATTGTCATTCCATCCAAAAAAACTAAGGAATTGTTATTCAATTTCTTTGTCACGCCAAAATTACTAGTGCCACTCCAACATTTACTATTGCCACACCAAAATTACTATTGCCACTCCAAAAAATGCTATTGCCACTCCAAAATTACTATTGTCACTCCAAAAATTACTATTGCCACACTATTCCATTGGAGATGAGAATGACTATTCCTAAGCACAACCAAACATGAGAATGGGAATGATTATTCCATTCTCAAGTTCTCCAATTCTATTTCATTCTTAATTCCATTCATATTCACATTCCATTCCATCCAACCAAACGCACCCTTATAGAATTATGAGATATGAGAGTACGTCCTCTTCTCTGTATGGCGTATCTCTAAAAATCATATGCTAAGTAGTTTAAGTAATAAGTACACGCTCGTAAATAAAAATAATGAGATATGACCGAATTTGTTATGAGAAACAGAAAATGTAGAACTCCATGAGACACATAAAAGATGAAGTATTTACCAGCAGTGAAACAAATCAGTCCCAAAAGAAAAAAGAAAAAGAGAAGAGGAAATCCATCAACCTTGCTTCGGAAAATTGCCTAGAAAAACCATCGGTTGACTCCCATGAAACTGAGTTCATAATTGGAAAATTTCAGAGAATGATAATTGAAGATGAGATACAGCAAGACTACAACTTTACAAGTCAAACTTAATTTCCGATTAGGAAAGGAAAACTCACCAAGTGGCTGGAAAGAATAACTTTAGCCCCATTGGCCATCAAATGCTTGATAGTAGGGACAGCAGCTCGAATTCTGGTATCATCGGTGATCTTCTGGGTATCGTCCAAAGGGACATTCAAATCGGCCCTGACAAAGACCTTCTTACCCTTCAAGTCGGAGGCGGTGAGGTCTCCAACGCTCTTCTTGGCCATGCAGACCACCCATCTGGAGGCATTTCCACGGCCCTTGTTGAGGGATCGGAAGTTGGAGCCGATGTGGAGGGTGAGGAGAGGGTCCGCGGCCGCAGCGGATAAACCCACGCGGCGGAGAGGGGAGCAGAAGAATAGGCTGGCGGTAGGGAGAGACGGCGATCGGGTGCGAGAGGGGGAAGAAGAAGTAGTGGGAATGAGAGACAGGGACGTCCGTGCCGCTGCAGAGGCCATTGCTCTTGTTTAGTCTCTTGATAATTCTCTCTAGTATTTAGGATTGAGAAGGCGGGGGATGGGGTGTATTTGTGGACGTTAAGATTGAGAAAGAGAAGGGGGATATCGGTGATGATTGGGCGTTGGTGGGGATTGTCTTATCGTTGAGGAGAGGTTCAAGATGTTCGACTATGCTTTCCAAGCTCTCACTCACTCCTCTCTATTCAGGAATAACAAAAACAAAACAAAAAAAGTAATGATGAGAGGGAGAGGTAATAATTGGAGAGAGATAGAAAAAGAAATGAAATTAATAATTAGAGATATAGGGTAATGATTGAAGAAAAATATAGGGTAATGATTGAAAAACTAAACTAAAACTAAACTAAAATGACAACCGAACAAAGCCAACGTGTTTGTTTGGCATTTTAGTTTTGTTTTAATTTTGTTTTTCAATCATTACTCTATTTCTTTCTTCAATCATTACTATATTTCTCTAATTATTACTTTGTCATCCCTCTCTATTTCTCTCCAATCATTACCCATCTCTCCAATCATTATCCTATTTCTCTCTCCACTCATTACCTAAACTAAACTAAAATGTCAAACAAACAAAGCAGACTTTTAAAACTCACTCACGAGCGGCTTATTTAACTTTTGATCCCCCTATGTGTTGCTTTGGTTTCATTTCAGTCCCCCTCAAAATCCAAATCAAACAAAATTGTTCGCATACTCTAGTCATTGGTCTCCTTAGAGTATCACAGTGGTATAATCAAAACCAAAAGGTTGGTAAGATTAGCAACATTTGCTCAAAAAAGAGCTCACATTGGAATAACCAAATTTAGCAACCTCTTAGCAGCTCATCAAATTTTGGTCATTGAATAATCGAAATTAGCAACCTTTAGCCAATAACCAAATTTAGTTGCTCCCACATTTTCTCAATCAAGTACACCATCATTACACAAAAACTTTTTCTCTCCTCCTTTTTCAACATGTTTATAAGAAAAATACTTTTAAAAACAATTTTTATTTTTTTCAAGAACTGTTTTTCCCAATATTTTATTTTATTGCAAAAACAGTTTATTTCAAAAATAGTTTTTTTATTAAAACTTTTTTTGAAAATTATTTTAAAAAAATTGTTTTCTATGTCACAATTTTTAGATTTTTACGAGTGTAGACATCCCAATCTGAATCTCCCAATTGTTTTACTTCATTTTTCGATTTCTTGTTTCCCCGATGATGATTCAGATCAAAACACTTTTGAGTGTGGAAAGGATTGAACTTGGATTGAGTAAAACCCCTTCTATCCTCTTTTGAATCCCAAAACCCTAAGTCAAAACCCTAACCCAAGGTTTGACCAGCGTGCTTTGTTGTGAAACCGTCGCACGCTTGTTTATTTGCCAGGTGTTGGTCAAGGTTAAAGCTTTGACTGATGACCAACGCACGAGTAATATGAACATACGCGCGCTGGAGCCACTCCCACGCGCGCTGGTCAATACCTGTCTCTATCACCTTTTTTCAGCTGAATTTTATAATTATCAGGGGGTCTACAGGGCTGTAGAACCCCGTTTTCTTCGCCAGCACAGCATTCTACAGGCTTGGGGTGCACCACCCACACAACCACTCCCATCACCTTGTTGGAGCCCTTCTCCACCAAGTGAGGCCAGCCAGCCTTGTTGGCTGGTTACTTAGCCAGTTAACCACCAACCAAACACTCTCCCACCTCCTATAAATACCCCCATTGGTCTTTCAAGTCCAAGGTCACCAAATTCTAGCAAAAAGGCTACACAATCTCAAATACCCTTGTTATTTCCTCAAACTTGTCATCTTCATACACTCATTTGCCAAGCTCTACCACTTTATTCAATCCATTTTCAAACCATTCAAGCAAAGGTATAACATACTGCTTGTTCACTGTTTGATCCCTAAGGGGGGCTGACAGGGCCAAGGCTGGTAATCAATACCAGTTCTGGTCCTAAAGTCAACAGGGTTACAAGATCTGTGAGGCTAACACTCCCACGCCGGCCACGCGTGATGGACCCATTTACGCGCGCGCTTGTCATAGGTTGCACGCGATGGTTCACGTGGGGATGGGGATGCTAGTTATTTCTTGTTTTACTATGTTGTAAATCACTGTAATGGATGTTAAAAATTGGTCCTCTGTTTTGCATGTCAGAATTCATAAATTAGCTCAGCATGCTTTTCTATTTACCTTGAAATGCCCCTGGGTTGCTTCTGAATATGTCTCAGAGCCCAGACATGCAAAAGCAATTCCTGTAAGTCCAGTCATGACCCACGCACGCCTCTCTTGCTACCGCGCGTGTTGGTCAAACTATTTCCAATGGCTGCCTTTGCATGGGCAACTTGGCCATTGGCCTCTGTTTTTAATACCCCCACTGTTTAGGGGTTGTACTTTAATTTTATTCATTCTGTTCATTCTATTTGTAACCATTAATTACTTTCTGTACATATATAACTGCTTGGTTTGCCCCCTGGGTGAGCACTGGTCATTCCAGAGCCCAGAAGAGGATAAGATTTAACCTGTTGGAAGAAGCATCAACACACGCGCATTTGTATGGCTTTGGCGCGCGCTGGTGTACTTGCATGTACGTAGATCCCTGCATGCAAGTTGGCCACTGTTTGCGTCAAATTCATATAAAGCACTGTTTTGATATCTGATCACAGTTTTAAGTTTTATCTCATTTATTTTTCAACATTTCATCCATCCATGTTATTTCGATCACATCCTGCAAGGTGTTACGGTTTTAAATCCCCGATTAACTGTTTTCCCGCCATAATTGGCTAAAAATCGATTAATACAAGAAGAATCACAAGCATCTTCACAAAATGCCTAAGTAGAGACCGATCTCCGAATTTGGCGAGAGGGGTGCCTTAAAACCATTTTCCTCTCGTAACCTGGCTCCCGAACCCAAATATTGTTATGACGGACTGGTTCCTTCACTTTTTTCAAATCAAATAGCACGGCAGGTGCTTCGAAATACGGTTCTTTGGGTGTCGGACCTTCAAACCAGAGTGGCGACTCTGTATTCCGAGCGCTTGCCTCCCCGCTCGCGCTCCGTCGATCCGAAAGGGCCGCATTAGAAAGTAACGGAATCCTTTTTAAGGGCATGCTGCCCACAACGAGTTGAAAGGGTGATGTGACAAGTTTTGATTATTTAATTTTGATTGTACCATTGTGGATCTCTACATTGCTAACCTTAGCAACCCCTTAAATGGATAACCAAAAGATAATGTGACAACTTTTGATTATTGACTTTTGGTTATTACACGGATGCTCTTACAAGTACAAAAAAAAAAATCTAGGAATACAACTTTAAAAACACAATTCCAGACACAATCATATTCAGAGTTATTCAATGTATGTGAGCCAATGTGCATTCAACTAATTTGGACACGACTGTATCCAGAGTTTTGTTTGGATATTTTGTTCGTAACATTACTCTTACAAGCAACAACATATGAAATTTGCTCCAAATATGGGTGAGTCATTGCTCCAAATCAGATGCATGAGGTGAGTCAAAAGTGACCCATGGCTAACGCTAATATTAGGTCGTTGATTGATGTCACGCCCTCGATTTTCAACATACATATAAAGGAATTTCATAAATAGAAACCTCACTTTAATCCGTATAATACCCAAAAGATTCCAACGTTTTCATTCCCATTAACATACTTCAATGTTTAAAGATTTCAGAATAATACATCATCAGCTTAACAGCCCCAAATTAACGTAATCATCAAGTCTTATGAAAGTTAAGAGTTTACAAAATATCCCATAATTCATGATACATCATTTAAGTTACAAATACATCTTCAAAAGAGATTTACAAAGATGTCTAAGTAACTCTTCAAATGTTAGCTTTCAAAAAAATTTCCACATCCAAACACTCCCAAGCATGCAAGCTACGGTCCTGAGTTAGTACATGAAATGATATAAGGCTTGAGCTACACTAGCCCAGTAGAAATTCTACACTAACATTATATGCAAGAGAAATGCGAGGATGATCATAAGATATGAACGGAGGATAAATCAAACAATGAGCAATAACCAAAGCTTAGCAGTCCAACAAACTCGATACGAAATGTGGTATACACCTCAATCCTTAACCGTTTCAACATTTCATGTGTCCAAAGTCACGTCGCGTCATGTGTCATGAGCCGAAGCTCCTACCGGGCCAATTAAGGGATCCCGATACCCCCTGCCAAGCACCGTACCCATCGGTAGGTCCTGAATGTATCCAATACGAGCTTATGCTCCTGCCGGGCCAATTATGGGATCCCGACACCCCCTGCCAGGCACTCACCTGTCGATGAGTCCTGAGTGTTCTCGTTGTGTCAACAGGTGTTCAAGAATCTCGCGTCTCATCATGTGTCGTTTCATTTCAATTACACTTCTTATAACTTCCGCCGTCAAATTTCCCCAAACGAAGACAAAAAAACGCAAGGATACCCCAAGAATTCAACGAATACGATTTATCATGTTATTAGGTGATTGGAAGGTACTTAGAACAAGCTAGAATCGATCGGGAGTCAAAGCAACGGAGTTTCGGAACAAATGCTGAAAAACAGACCATAAGCAACTGGTATCGATACAGCCAAAAAGGCCATATCGATATCGGATGCGACCAGAGAGGGATGCAAAATTTCTGAAATAGTATCGATAAGGCATAAAGCCCGAATCAATACGGATGCGTTTCGAGCAGATTTTCAGGGTTTCAACAATACAACCAACAACAACAATAAGAGGCACGGATTCAAGGTAGAAAACACATCTTTCACATATATTGAGAGGTAGAATCCCTACCTCGAAGTCGAAGCACGATTTCCAAGAACTTACGAGCCCTAGCTTTCCGAAAACCTTGATTCGAATGAAATACAACTCCCCCGAGCTAAAACCAACGAGACACAGGCCGCAATATGCGTAGGGTTGCAAGATTGAAGGTTGTTTTGGGTGGAAATTTAGAGAGAGGGCAAGAGAGAGTGGGAGGGACCAGGAGAGAGAGAGAGAGAGCCGGTGAGGGTGGGAGAGGGGAAATGATCTCCTACTCCCTCACCCTCCTATTTATACCCAAAATTTCACATATCACACTAACACCCCTTTCACAAACAATTTAATCACTTTAGCCCCAAATCACATAAATACTATTCTTCCACTTTTTTTTCCCGATAATTATGCATTTATAAAATTTTAACGTTCGATAAAATAAATATGGGTCTCTACAATTGAGAACATTACTAAAAATGAAACCGTAGATATGGTACTTGTGACCCCCTTGACCCCTCGAGGCAGTTTATTTCATCACATCACACCATTATTTATAGGAGATTCCACAATACCTATGTCGGAACCGAAAATATGGTTCCACCACATGTGAGTAGTGTTAAAGTATGTTTAGCTCCTAAATAAGTGGTTATGAGAACTCAAAATTTTCGAATTTTTAACCATTGAACCAACCTCACATTTGTACTCAACTGATATTCGGCTAACTTTGAAGAGAGCCCTTATTTTACCACAAAAAGAAATCACTCACTATATATTTTTGGGAGACTTAAAGAATCATCCTCAGAACCCTTCTAACTTAGAAATCCATCCCGATTATTTTAAAGTGTTATGTTTCCATCCTCAACTCATTTTTTTACCAAAATTGCCCTTACTCTTTACATTTACAATACCGTATATATATATATATATATATATATATATTATAGAACCGAATTTTAGGATGAAATCTTAACAGTTAACAGTCCAATCCCAAAACTTCCTCCCCCAATCCTTCCCCCATAAATTTCCTCCTCCCCATCATCTTGTTCCACCAAAAACCCCTCTCCAAGCTACACCCAGATCCGTTCCTTCCAGACAATCGCTTCTCTACGACATGTTCACAATCAGTTCCGGGGTCCCCTCTTGACTCTGCGCTATCGCCGGCATTCCTCTTCCTCGGCGCCCGATCATATCCGTCCCTTAGCACTAGACTATCATCTTCATCCTCTTTGACGGTCCCAGCGCTATCGCCGACATTCCTCTTCCTCGGCATCCGATCATGTCCGTCATTTGGGCCTTGGCACTAAATTGTCATCTTCATCCTCTCCGGCGGTCGATTTTTGTGTGTGTGTGGAGAATTCTCTATCAAAGAAAGAGAGAGAGGGGCAAACTTGGATTATGTTTTCATCCTCTTAGAGAGAGAGGCAAACTTGGATTCCTCCATCCTCTGTTGTCCCAATCTTCCGTTTTCCCTGTCATCCACCTCACCATCCCTGACCGGCTCCGTCAAGCCATGGTTGGTTTGATGGGTTGACGTAAAAGATGATGGGTTTGCCAAGATCGAACTCAACGAAGACGTCAAACGTCCGAACTCAAGCTCAATGGCCATAGTCCGAACTCGATTGCGACGATGAAGATGGCAACAAAGACGGAGTCCACGATCTCCACATCCTTGTGGGTTTCCGATTGGTATTGTCAATGTTGAGTTCCTTTTCTTGGAAATTAAATAGGCATTATTTTTCCTTGTAACGAGATGGATTTTTTTGAAAGTTGGGTTCCTGTCGATATATGAATCGTCATGAAATGTTGAAATCGACATGGTAATTTAACCATGAAGCGTTGATCACGGTAATTTGGTTTTGATGGTAATTTAACCATATTTGAACCGTTTACCACGAAATATTTGTTCGAATTATGGGATATTTATCGTGTTCACGTTGTAATCGTCATGGTAATTGAACCATGTAATGTCACGGTAATTTAACCATTAAACCATGTAACGGTTTGAGTATGTCATGTTAATTTTTATTTATTTATGGTAATTTAGCCATGTTCCGTATAATAAGATCAATGAAAAATATGACTTTTTGTTATCTAATTGGCCAACTCAAAGAATGAAGAAAACATGCAAAGATGTGGTCAATTTATCATGTTATATTCTTAATAAAATTGATTCCTCAAATACATTCCATGATAAAAAAAAAAAAGTATCAATCATTTTTAAATTTACCAAATCTCACTGAATTAGGAAAATAATCCAATCCCACTAAATTGGGAAAACAATTCAATTCAATCCCACTAAATTTGGAAAGCAATATAACATAATATATATGTATATCATAAGGAAAAGGGTAAGAAATGTAATTCACACACTAAGAGGATGAAAACATAAGTATGAAAAAGGGCAGGATGAATTCTTACATGACATGGATAAAGATGATGGATATTTAAATATTCCTATATTTTTTTGTACTTAAAAAATACAAATCACTCACTATTAATGTGTGAGGGGAAGATTTTAGAAACAATATATCATCATAACCTTGTTAACCCAAACACAAAGCATTTTCCTAGTTCATATGCCTCAGTTCATTTTTTCTACAATTTTGCGATGGGAACAATACAAATACAAATGCATATGAAAATAAGGGCCGGGGCATCACTTGTGTCATTAAACCATGTTCGTTTTGGTATTATGGATTTTAGGTATTGAGTGGAGAGAGATAGAAAGAGAAAAATGAAAATAATAATTAATTTTTTTTATTAAAAACTGTACACACAAAAAGAATCTAAAATCCAAACAGAAAAGCTACGTGCACAACAGCCTTTTCTCACGCCTCGGGTCGCACAAAGATAATCGGAGCCGCTCATTTTGTTCAAAATATGTCGTTTAAGGTCTCTGTAAAAAATGAGCTTCTTTCGATATCGTTAGAGGCGTTAACAAAACACCCAAAATCACTTCAGAATTTAGGCCAACAAAATGAACGGTTCCGATTATCTTTGTGCGACCTGAGGCGGGAGAAAAAGGCTGCTGTGCTGTGCACGTAGGCCGTAGCACAGCTCAAATCCAAAATACCCAAACGAACATGTTCTTGTCCACTTGTCCTTCTCTAGAGCACTCAAAATCTAAAACTGAGCCAGGACCGAAGCTGGGTTGGGCCGATACATAGCGGGTTTTGGTGTGGATCCATCAGTATCCATATACGTGGAGAAACCCTTTGAAGAATCTATTCTGCGTTCCTTTCGACCCCGCCCGCCCTCTCTGTAGTTCTCCCTGGCTTTCTTTCTTTCTTTCTGACTCGGTTACCGTCGCAGCTGGCTAGTGGGCTTCTCCCAAAAAAATGAGCAGTTGGAAGAGTTTAGTTCTTCGAATCGGAGAGAAATGCCCCGAGTATGGCGGAATTACCGATTCCAAAGATCACATTGTCAGTTTTCTGTCACTATGCTCTTTCCACTTTTCCAAACCCTAGTTTTTTTTTTTTTCCCGTTTGTATATCTCTACGTTGGCTCTAGCTAAAGATACTAGTAGAGCAGTTGTTTGGCCTGGAGTAATTTGTGGAATGGTTAACAACCTATACTGTGCGGACCACAAGCAGTTCATTGAAGCATCAATTTTATTTTGCATTTGCAGGAGACATGTTTCGGAGTGGTTCGGCGAGAGTTGGAGCACTCGGGAATGGATATTTTGACTGTAGGTTTTCCTTCCACAAATTCATTTTTTTTATGACGTGCTATATAGCACTTTGAGATAGACTTTGGAATTTATACTCGTATTATGGACAGAAGGTTTAGGAGTATATTTTTTCACAAAAGATTTGCCCTTAGACATCCGTTGTGAGGTTAGCCAAGAAGCACTGAGGCAGTTAGTTTGCTTGCTGCTGGGGTTTTCCGGACACAATTGTTTGTGAATTTCTTACGGTGTTTTTGGTGAAGAAGCAATTACATTGATGTGTGTGCCCTAGTAAACGCAATCTTACCCAGAACCGTTTATGTTTGTTTCTTTACTTTGTTTTTGTACCATGAATGGTTACATAATTTGGATGGTTGATACCTGGATTTCCAATGATATTCCTGTAATTTGACTGGATGTGTACAAGTATCAGGCACTGTAAGTTTCGGTTCTGGGTTCATAAACGCCTTTCATCTTCTTGATATTTCCACATGTTTCTTTTTGTATGATGGCACATGAAAAATGTTGCATGGACTGCACATTTGCCAAACAAAGTTTACTATGGCCATGCTGATAAAATGCGTAACTGCTCTTAAATTTCACCTGCACCTTGTCCTAAACCTTGCAATTTGCACAGGGCTCTCGTTGTTGCTTGCCTGTGTTCCTTTTGTAGTCTAACATAAGACAATTGCGCTGGTTTAGGGTTGAGGACCTGAATTGTCGGTAGTCCAAGTGGAA
Source organism: Rhododendron ferrugineum (assembly GCA_025642025.1). Lineage (NCBI taxonomy): Eukaryota > Viridiplantae > Streptophyta > Magnoliopsida > Ericales > Ericaceae > Rhododendron > Rhododendron ferrugineum. The sequence continues at coordinate 78,457 of JAOTQK010000019.1, forward strand.
CACCTTTTTTGTTTCTCCATAATGTAATTTTTTAGGCAGTGCTTGCTCTTTGAAGAAAATAACAAATTTGTTTTTAAACATCACTTTCAACACATTCACTACCCATTGTTAAAACCCATCTGCCTCTTCTTTTATTAATTCCATACTTCTGTAGTTACCCCGTACCCGAACCCTACCATTGCAAATAACTCAAAAGTTGCATGTTGTTAATTTTTTTACTTATGCTTGCTCTATTGTTAATTTCGGATCAAAGGAGTCATAGATGGAAAAGAAAAAGCGGGGAGTTTCCCTTCCCCCTGTTTCCTTCATTTATTGTCTTCCTTCCACAAATCCTTGATCCAAACAAAGCCTATAGGTAAACTTTATTTTAAACCTTCACTTGTAATTGGCTACTTAGGTAGATAAAAATCATGTCAGGACTTCAAAACACGGGAACACCAAATGGCTTCTTAAGGTTTATATTTTAGGCAAATATCTGGTTGTATTTGCTACTATTTTCAAATGGTGCAGAAACACAGGGATCCTAGGACCACACCACAGCATACACACAGCTATTGTTTCTCTTCATTAAAAAAAATGCAATGTCGTAATGCCTAGGTTTATAAAACTGGTTACTTTTCAAAATAATCCATGCTATTTGAAGGTCTTTTTTGTCTCTAATTTTTTTTTCTTAGATTTGCATGCTGATGTATTTGCTTCATTCTATTTGTATTGGCAGTTCCTGCTTCAGTGTGCTGAACAACTGCCACACAAGATTCCTTTGTATGCAACGCTGGTGGGTGAATCTGCTCTATGTTATTCCCCTTAATCGATGTTTTCCACATTTTATTGTTGCCGGTGATTTCTCTGTTTGCATCAATGTCTGCATATATCATAAGAGAGTTGCTTTCTTTCCGGTTTCTTTCTTTTCTTTTCTTTTATCTTTATTTCCTTTTCTTTCTTTCCAGTTTGAATTTTTTTTCCTTTTTTTAATTTTCAATTATTATTTTTATTTGTTTCTTTTCCCATTTATCTCCCTTCTTTTTTTTGTTTTTAGTTAACTCAAATAAGTGTTAATTTTCAATCTGTTTGAACCGGTACAAAAATGTTATTTTTCTGATAATTTCATCTTAAATGGTCGTAATAAATTTTTGGCTTCAAGACCTTTTAATGAACACCCTAAAAGAACCCTGAAACTAAATAATAAGTCTTAGGGTGCTCGTTGAAAAGACTTAGAGCAAAAAATTCATTATGACCATTTAGGATGAAATGATTAGAAAAATAACATTTTTGTACCTGTTTAAACGGATTGAAAATTGAAACACTTATTTTTTTAACTATTTTTTGTAATATATAAACGGTGTAAAAAATAAGTGTTTCAAATTTCAATCTGTTTGAACCGGTACAAAGATATTATTTTTCTGATCATTTCATCCTAAATGGTCGTAGTAAATTTTTTGCTCTAAGGCCTTTCAACAAGCACCCTAAGATTTCTTATTATTTTACACCATTTATATATTAAAAAATATAGTTGAAACACAAAGTTCTCTTTTCATCCTAAATGGTCGTAGTAAATTTACTACGACCATTTCGAATGAAATGATTAGAAAAATAATATATTTGCACCGATTCAAACGGATTGAAAATTGAAACACTTATTTTTTTAAACCGTTTATATATTAAAAAATATAGTTAAAAATTAATCCGACTATCTTTTTTCCTTTTTTTAAACACTTATTTCATCCTAAATGGTCGTAGTAAATTTTTGGCTTTAATGCATTTCAACGAGCACCCTAAGACTTCTTATTTAGTTTTAGAGCTGTTATGGTGTCCATCCTCAAATGACCAACTATCTGAAATTGAAAAGTTGTAGTCATCCATTGTTCCGCCCCGAATTTTCCGTTGCGGCTTTCCTAAAAAACTTTGTGTACACAGTCTGTGAGGAAAGCCTAAGTAACCATGCTATTAATCAAACTATTATTTCTTACATTTAAAAAATTTGTTCTTTCTTTCTTACACAATAAGTTCAAGTCTAATTCTAGGTTTTGTAAAGTAATTGAAAGAAAAAAAAAAGTATTTCAATTGATCATGTTTATCCGACTATTTTTTTTCCCTTTTTTTTGTCCTTTATAGATTAAAAAATATAGTTACAAAAATAAGTGTTTCAATTTTCAATCCGTTTGAACCGGTGCAAAATTGTTATTTTTTTGATCATTTCATCATAAATGGTTGGAATAAATTTTTGCCTCTAAGATCTTTCAATGGACATCCTAAGAAAGTCTTGAAACTAAATAATGAGTCCTTATGGTGTTTGTTGAAAGGCCTTAGACCAAAAAATTCATTATGACCATTTAAAATAAAATGATCAAAATAATATGATCTTTGCTCTGATTCAACTGAATTGAAAATTAAAACATTTAATTCTTGAATTATATTTTTAAATATACAAAGGGTGTATTTTTAGAAATTAAATAAATAAGATATAAGTAATTAAATAAAGAAATAAATTAAAAAGTAGGGGGAACCCGGGGCTCTGCTGCCCCATGGGCACAGTAGCCCCTACCCAGCCCCTAAAACGTTGCCGTTTTAGTTTTAAAAAAAAAAATCGAAACCAACCATTTGCAATCTTATGGAGTAGCATGATTATGAAAGCTTTAGAGACAAAATTTGATTATGTCTATTTAGAATAATATGATCAATAAAAGAAGATCTTCACACCTGTTCAAACGGATTAAAAATTGAAGCATTTAAATTTTTAACCATATTTTTTAATATATAAACGGTCTCAAAAAATTAAGTGCTCAAATTTTCACTCTGTTTGAATCGGTGCAAAGATCTTATTATTTTTATCATATTATTCTAAAGGGTCGTAATTCATTTTTATCTCTAGAGCTCTCATATTAA
>JAOTQK010000019.1:83010-108150 GCA_025642025.1 Rhododendron ferrugineum
TATAGGACATGTCTTCATCAACAGACATGGAAGAAAAGAAAAAATATATGCATATATGTATTTATATATTTATTTATACACGTGGCGTGTCCCCCGCCGTGTCCGTGTCCCCATTTTTTTAAAATTGCCGTGTCCCGTGTCCGTATCCGTGTCCGTGCTACATAGGTTGTATGCTCTTTCTTTATCTCCTATTGGAAAGGTTTCCTCATCCTTTGTAGTAGTTATTGTCCGTTATCACCTGTGATGTTCTTTCTTATCTCATGCAAAAAAGTATTCCCAGTCCTATCTTCTTTATTATGCTTTGGAGTTGCTTTCTTCTGATTTATTATAATTTTCAAACTAATTTTTTCTGCTCCTCTGGAGAAACTTTATGGAATATAGCTAATTCGCCTGTCTCTGTAGGTTGGTTTGTTAAATTTAGAGAACGAGGACTTCGGCAGAAAAGTAGTGGAGAATACTTACACTAATTTGCAGGTGAGAAAGCCATCAATATTGAAAGTGTACAACTATGTTCTTCTATTTCATGATTTGTGTTTGCAAGATTTTGCTGTTAAAGTTTATGGAGGCAAGTACATCTGAAATTGTTAGTAATGCTAATACTGATTCATTTTGCAGCCATGCTTGTCCAACAATTTTTATTACGAGTTAAAAGGCCCTTTTTTCTTTGTTATTCTCTTTTCACTTGCCATAACTGCTCAGTCTGAATGTATCTCATGGTTAATTCATCTATTAATTTTGCAAGTGTCTTCCAAGTAGTACATCAATGTTTAATGAATCAAGAGAGTTCTGTATTAAATCTGTTTTGGAGTTGTAGTAGAAGGAATTGAGTGATCCTTTGCTGCCATGGGGGTGAGGGAAGTGTAACTAACAAGTAGTAACCATAGCAGAGATTTTATAAATCTTCATTTCACATTGTTTGTGAACTTGCTAAGAAAGGCTACATTTGAGCTGGGCTCAGCTGGGTTCGTGGCCATAGGGTATTCAAAATTTTAGTTTCTAGACTATCTTGCTGAATTATATGAAAGCTTTGGGCATGCATGTTTTGGAGCTTGTGGTGGTATGATTATATCTGATGCAATGAAGAATCATCCTGTTTTTCATGGATTTATTGTAAACAAGTTGTGCTGTCAGCCTGCCTTCTGTATGACTAGGAAGAGAGATAAGTTGCCTCTTTTAGGCTATGCACCTTTGGCACTGATTGGTTTCTTTCCGTCGATGTGAGTTGAGTTTGTTCCTTTGATGGGGTTTGTATTGTCAGCTAATTTTATTTCTCTCTGGTTAAGGCTGTAATTAGAGCACTGTTATAAGAGGCTAAAGTAAACTGGTAATTGAACATGTATTACTGTTCAAACATTTGGTTATGTCGTTACTTGCTTCAGGGTCATTTCTTGTATCTTTTCAGGATGCTCTGGATTCTGGCAATTGCAACAGCATTCGTATATGGATGCGGTTTCTCACCGCTATGGTACGTTTACAGTACTTCCACTCTGGAAGTGCTTTGTCAGTTGTCAACATGAATTAGCTACATTGGAGGCATATTTAGTTTTTTGTGAACAGTAATACTGGATTAGAATTGGAGAATAAAGGACTCTCCTGTTGTACTTTTTTTTTTTTTTTAAATTTTAATTCTATGTTGAAAGGAAATGTAGAGATGCAAAATTGGAGGCAGTAAAGAATAAAATCTCCAAAAGTCTGATTTGATCAAGATGGTGGGATTTGGACGACTCGAATTATAGTATAATTTTTGGTACTTTTTCTTTTGTTTTTTCAACTTTTGTTTCTAATGGTTGGTCATACTTCCATTATAACCCATATGATCAAGATGGTTAGTTTGGAAGAAAACGATTGTAGCTTTTCATATGGTTGCTTATACTACCATTTGGCCCACCTTTTTTGTTCTTTTGTTTTGTAATTAACTGGAAATTGGTCGTTCACTTATACCAGGATGTTTCTCCTCTGTTCTCTGTATACATTGCACATATTTATTCTTCTTTATTTTTTGCTCCTCACCCTATAAGAATTTCGAGTAACCACCTACCCAGTTCTAGTTATTGACAATTAAAGGCCCTCTTGTGACTGCCATACAGTTTTGGCCTACTCATGCACATTGAGGCCCTAATGGTTAATTTTAGGAGGCATTATTACGATGGTTTGTTTGGAGTCATCCGTATGAAGGATACAAATTATTTTTTTATTTTCTTACACCTTAAAGTACTCCCCCTTGATTGGATGATGACATAGTAGTAACCCTCAACAATCAGGTTGCAGCCTGTTGCTTTTCTGTTCTCAATTGTTAATGTTGTCCTTTTGTTTTCTACAGATGTGCAGCAAAGTCGTCCAACCAAATTCTCTAGTGTTTGCCTATGAGGCACTTTTATCATCTGCAGCAACAACAGTGGATGAGGAGAAAGGAAATCCCGCTTGGCAAGCATGCGCTGACTTCTACATAACTTGCGTTCTATCCTGTCTCCCTTGGGGAGGAGCTGAACTTGTTGAGGTTTCTATTTTTTATCGATTTGTTATTGTTGCTAAGAGGGTATCTATTGCTTTTTCTACATAATGAAAATTCATCATGGGCACTGGTGGACTACTAGTGTTCTAAGAAAGGAGCTGGGCAGAGGATGCTCATTGAGGTGGACATAGTCATAGTTGCTTTTGATTACTTGTCAAAGAAAAGTATCTCTAAGTTTTGTCCACAATTATTTTTCTATTGAAGTTAGCGGGATTGTTGTCTTTCCATTTTTCAATAGAGCTTCAATTGTGATAGAGTTTAGGATTTGTAAAATGATTAGTGTCATTCTCTCCTTTGTTTAAGTGGTTGGTTTAATCTCATCTGGCAATTTATCTCTCTCATAAAAGTAGACCAAACAAGATGTTTACGTAGGGCTCTAATATACGAAGCAGCCATGGTATGGTTTTGGCAGCATACTGGATGGCAATCAGACTACTTAGCGGATTCTCAGGCATATGCACCTTTGATATCATCTGGTGATCCCAGATCCTTTTGTAAGTTATCTGTAGATTCGGATGGAGTTATGGGAGCCCCTCAACCCTCAGACCACCATTGAAGCATTGGCCGCGACAGCGGTTCGTAGTAGGGGTGTTACAAAACCTACCGGACCGAAAAAACCCGAAAAAACCGACCGATCGGTTCGGTTTTCGGTCAGGGTGGTGGAGGAATTTTTTCAGTTCGGGGTGGACCGAACCGAACCGAACTAATTTTGGTTCGGTCTCGGTTTTATGAAAATTATGACTGATCGGACCGAACGTGGACCGAACCAAACCGAACCGAACCGAACCGACTATATATTTTATATGATATTTATATTTGCATTAATCTTGACCGTTAGTTTAATTTATGTTCAATCTAGACCATCCACACAAACTCACAAACCCTAGCATCTCTAACTCTCTCAGTCTCATCTCATCAGACGCAGCCCTCAATCCCTCCCTCACGACTCTCACCCTCCCTCAGACCCTCCCTTCTCTCACACCACCACGCCGTAACCGACTCCTCTCTCCGCCTCAGCCCTCAGTCCTGACCAGTGACCACACTCCTCTCTCCGCCTCACTACATCAACGATCGCGACGGCGTTTCGTCAAGAGATCATGGATTCGTAGTTGGCGAGATACGCACTGGTTTGAGGTTTCCAGATTCTCTCTCTCTCTCTCTAGTCTGTAGCCACTGTGCAACGACTTTGATTTCTTTTTCGTTGTTGAAACCCTAATCGAATTCTCTCAATCTCAGGCTTTCATCTTTTGTCTCTTGTCTCCGCCAGAACCTTGGCAGGGTGTTGAATCTGTTGATGTCTTGAGGTGTTGATGGCAAAGTTTTTGGTGAACCTGTGGATTGTGATACTATAGTCTATTTTGGTGAATCTGGTGTTGTGGTTGTGTAATGTTGAGGGTTGTAAGTTGTAACCTATAATGTTTATCTGGAATTTGGAATTTTAGTTTTAATGTTGTAATCTGGTGTTAGAATTTGCAATTTGGAATTTTCGTTGTAATGCCTTAGTTGTAAATTGCAATGTTGAATGTTGATAAGCTACTTGAATTGTGCAAAAAAAAATGAGAAATTAAGATGAAAATTTATTCTTGGGCTTGGGCCGACCCTTTTGAATTGAGCAAAAATTTATGGGTTTGAATTAAAAGCCATTGTGTTGGGCCATCCCTTTTGAACTGTTCGAATTGAGCAAAAAATGCTTAAATTGATGGGTTTGGGCCATTTGGTCCATTGTCAAGTTTTTATATTCGGCCCACCTAAGGCCCATTTCGGGCAGACCGAAATCCCCGAATGGACTGACCCAACCCCGAACCGAACCGAACTGAACTTGAACACGGTCGGGATCGGTCCTTTACATATTCACCCTGAACCGATTCAGTTTTCAAAAATTCCACCCCGAACCGACCGACCCCGAACCGAAATCACCCCTAGTTGGTAGGACACACTTCCTCATCTTAAAAGGGGACCTGGACCTTGCTTGTACCTGCAATGTTTGTCTTAGGTGAGCATGTGACACCCCATAGCCAGGTTGGGGCCGGGCTCCGGAGGAGAGTCCTGGTAGACAATTGGATGGGTGGTCACAGGTGCCACATCGCTCGGTGGATGCAAAGTTCAGTGCTATATATAATAGATCATGCCCCTTTCTTGTACAAGGCCCTTTTAAAGCTGAAAGGGCGTCAAAGCTCATTGGGACTTCACAATTAAGCGTGCTTGCCCTGAAGCAATGTTGGGAGGGCTGACCTACTGGGAAGTCCATGGAGCTTGGGCGGCCAAAGCGGACAATATTGTACAAGGCAGAAACGGGTTGTTACAGAGTAGGTAGTGGAATTTTCTTGTGGATTATCCGTGACTTGTTTAGGTTTCATAACCCACTTATCCTGCAATGATGTTAAAACATGATGCTTACGGAGAGGTGAAGTACTGTCTACAAATTCCACAAATACATTGTCATCCTTATATTAATGATGTCAAGGTGGTTTTACCTTAATAAACTTAAGGTAGTTTTACACTGCTTTTTGGAGGGATGAAGATCCTATCTGTTACCCGAACAAATTTGCCACCTTGTGATGAAACAGTTGGAAGGTCAACATTGAGCCACATCTTTAGAAACAAGAAACATGCTTGAAACCATGTCGTTTCCATTCTACCATCTATGTTATTCACCCTCCCACCTTCTCCTAATCTCTCTCTCTCTCTCTCTCTGTTGATCTAAACGAGTGCTTTCGTAATTGTTTTATAAAGGCTTAATAAGCATAACAGAAAGTAGTAGATAGATAAGTAAACTACCAGATCCTTATGGCAGAGTGATGCATATGTGATTGCTTGCTGGTACTTGGACCGGTTTTGACCTTAAAGATCAAATGAGTAGTACAGGAACGACTCAACGTTTGTGGATCAACTTCTAAAGGCCCATGGTCGATTGAAACTGGCCAACATTTAAGACTCATTGCTTTGCGATTGCCAATGTTATTTTTCAGGCCTAACTCAAATCTTTTTGTTTTTGATAATGTTTCCAATTTCTTTGATTTATTTAGAAATGATTAGCAAGTATTGCCTTTTGTTATTTGTTTCCTTGTAGAATTAGGGTTCTGTAGTTCCGGGTACTATGAATAATGGTGTAAGCGTGAGGACAAATCAGTTATTTACATACTGAAGTTTTCCTATAAATGGAGTATCTTTTCTGTGCTCCTACAATTCTAGTAGTCTGTGGATTCAGTATATCGTAGAAAAGTGTTTTTCTTCGTTACGGTGATTCTCCTGCTATTAACATCCTATACTACATCATGGTGGATATGCTTCAGTTGGTAGTTGGATGTACTCTGAGCTCAGTTGGTTCTACCTTGATCTGAACTTTGATATTGTATGCTTGTGGGCTCCTGTCCTTGTGATATGTTTGAGTGAATTTACCTTTTTGTACTAGCGTTTGAGTGATGTTAAGTCACTGCCGCCTTGTTTGGATAAATAATTATAGTAATAGAAAAGCCCTTGAAATCTCTCTGTTTGGTGACAAAGTGGTTTTCTTTGCAGCAAGTTCCTGATGACATTCAGAGTGTTATGTCTGGTGTACAAGGTTATTTCAGCCTTAGAAGACGTGTTTCTGATAGTGGTTTCTCTGTTTTCAAGGACGCTGATGACACTGAGAACGCGCTTGATGAAAAGGTTGAACTCCTTGTAACTTTCCTTTAATTCTTGATGCTGTATGTTCGGTTATCCATGTTTTGGTAAGAAACCAGATATTATCAAGACCAAGAGGTAGAGGGTAAATCTGGGTATTTCTTTTTGGATTGGTGGCTTGAAAACTCTCCTATTCTGCCTTATTCGTAGCCATTGTGTTTTGCATGAACTTTATTATCCTTCTTTTGGGAAGGCAGTGAAGAGTGTTGCCATTCTGAGTTTAAGTGGATCATACTTATGATGGCTGGCAAGTTTATGCATAAGCAGTCAACTAATTACAGTTGTGTTGTTATAGTATATTATGTGCTGCAGATTCTCTGATTTTAAATTCTGTTAATTTTTTTTTTTGAAGGATTTCTTGGAAGATTTATGGGGTCGGGTCCAGGATCTATCCAACAGAGGGTGGAAACTTGACAGTGGTATTTTTGTGCTTTCCCATGATTCTGTCAGCTTTTATCTCTTCGTTGGTCTTTCCGTCAATGTGATTGTGTTTTTCTTACGTGGTTCTGCCAATCGTTTCGGAAGTTAACTCATCTAATAAAGCAGCCTATTAATTGCTGTGTGGAAATGACTCTTTGCTGACACATACTACAAAGTACAGAGCGCTTTCAACCTCCTTTGCTCGCAAGCATCGAGCTTGTGGTTGATTTAGATAGACTAGTTTTCTTAAAAGAAAGTTTGCTGTTGTTCTGGAGTTTTATCTTGTTCTTTTGTGTGGTGCAATGGCACAGCAAATGTGTAAAAATTGTTAGCTTTCAGCTCATACTTGTAAGTATGAGCTGTTTAATTTTAAATCCTTGTATCCGTCTCCATTGCACCGTACTTTATGTGCAAGTACTATGAGTTTTGACCATTAAGTTCACCATTAAACCTAGATATTTAGCAATTGTTGCCTTTTTATTTTCTACCTTTTTTCAAGTTCATTTTTACCTTTTCTTCCAGTTCCCAGGCCTCACCTTTCATTTGAAGCTCAGCTGGTAGCCGGAAAGTCTCACGATTTGGCGCAGATCAGCTGTCCTAAGCCACCCGATCCACCTGCAGTACTCTCTGCTGTAGCTTGTGGCAAGCAGAAGCATGAGGCTGAATTGAAATATCCTCGAAGGATACGCAGGCTTGACATCTTTCCTACAAGTAAAATGGAGGTAGTTTACAAGTTTATGATATTAACTTGCCCAATGTAGTTGTGCTCTTTTTTTGCATTTTGTTTTTACTTGTAAACTACCTCCATTTTACTTGCATGTTAAGATATTAACTTGCCCATCTCGCGAGATTCGCTCCTAGCTTTTCGAAATACTCCTTGCAAGACTAGCCTAATGAGTAAGGTAAACAAATGCAATCATGTACGCTAATTCTCTTAGTTATGGCAATAATGTTGATTAGTAAATTAATCTGTAGAAGGCGCCAAAGAGGGGCTCAACCTGTCTACACTTATCAGTTAAGGAAATCAGAAACAATATGTTTGACGTGCTAAATTTGTTTATGCAGAATTATATTGGTTAGTGCTGTTGAAAAAGTAATATTTTGGTTTGACGTCTTCAATATTCCTATTGGCAGTCAGTGCTGACTTGTTAACCATGATGTGATGCGAGGCTTCTATGTTCTCCCAAGTCTTTAGTATTTCTATGATGTTGTGGACCATTTTGCATGATTTTTGTTATTTTTATCAGTTATGTTGTCTTTCTTGCTCTTTAATTGTGACAAATATTCATCAACTAACTCTTTTCCTTCTGCTTCTTCTTCTACTACTACTACTTCTTCATCCCCGGTGCTTATGACAGGATATACAACCTATAGATCGCTTTGTTGTTGAAGAGTATTTACTGGATGTGCTTTTGTACCTGAATGGCTGGTTTGTACTCGTACCCATATCTTTCATGGTTACTGTTAGTTTTTTTTTGAAATTATTGTTAGTGTTAGTTTAATGTGGATAGCTTGAGACCGTGTGTGGGCCGCACTGATGCAAACCCAAATACCCATAGATTAACTTAGAGAGAGAAACTCCCAAATGGGATACAAAAGAGACTAGCGCTTGATAATATTTGTTCAAAATGATAAAAGCTACCAAAAGAAAGGACTCTAACACCTATATATAGACCCAATACAAAAAGACATAAATACCTTTACTACATACTACATCACACACTTCAGAAAGCCAAGTTCTTTTCTTCTTAGGTGCTGTTTTCAGAAAAAGACAAATGCATGTTGTCCATCTAGTACATGTGATAGAAAAGAAGTGAGACAAAAGATTTTTCTCGTTTGGCTACAACTTTTCTTGTAAATATTCCCTTTGTGTTTAGGGAACAAGAGCTTAGCCAACTTGCAATTTCGATGCTCAAGCCTGGCCTCATTCGTTCTTGGGACAAGCTTGAGCCTAGTTTAAGCTTCCACTTGCGACGCTTCAAATAAGCCAGGCGTTGTCGAGGCTTGGGAGATTCAAATGGAAAATCTAGTTGGGAACCTTTTACACATATTAATTCCTTTTGGTTTGAACACATTTCCCTAGAAAAGAGGTAAGTTTTGGAAAAAAATGATTAACAAGGAAGTTAGGACTAAGCCCTAAGGAACCTTAGTTCAAGAAAACACTGCTAGGCCTCATCCTAGTTTGGTAGATTTAAACTTGAAATTTGTTTTGGATGATGTTCCATTTCTTTTATTTTGGTTTGAACACAATATCCGTTCAATTGGAGGTCAAAGAGAAGCAGATATTGTAGAATGAAGGTTTAGTGAGAAACTTCTCTTTGTTTAGACAGAAAAACCAAAAAAAGTTGGAACCACATCTCACGTATATAGAAACTAATATCACCAGATAGAAGAACAATGTTGCTATTGAAATACTAGCTAATTACAACAGTCACGTGATACACATGGATGTGACTGCTCACCAATTTTCAAAACTCATAGGGCACGGCACACCATGGACACTCTCACACTAGTGAGATATACTTACTCGTTATGTTCAAGAGTAGTAAGAATTGAACCATAGCAGCAATCAATATGTCATCACGCAACTATTGCACCCGATAAAGTGATTAAATACACTATATTTCATAAAATGGTATGCATCATGTACCACAATTGTTAAACTTAAGTAGGAAGCGCAAGTATGTGTAATCTCAATTGCATATCTATTACTCGGTCGGAAGTTATTTTTCCCTACTTCTATTGTGTTTCACATATGTCTTAAGTGATTGATGTGTGTGCCCCTCAAACCTGTCAAGTGCTAGATGAATAAAACATAACAGGCCATGTTTGAAAGAGTGGCTAAAAAGTATGAGGCTGTATCTGATGCATTCATTCTGCGTCCTTAGAAGCGTATGTCCTTAGATTGGGAGCCTAGTGGGCGAAATGCCTGTTCTTTTAATTTTGGAAGCGTAGTGGGCGAAATGCATGTTCTTTTAATTTCAACTTATGTGGCAAATGAGCTACAAATTACATCCACGCTCTGTTCATTTGGTACTGAATTATTCTGGATGATCTTGTGCGCAATTGGAGTGCAAGATGCTGACGTGCTGCACAGTTTATTTTACTGCTTTATCCTGCACGTCATTGACATCAATATGCCATATTCTAATTTCTTTTCCTAATTGTTGGTTTTCCAAGGGTTGATCTACTTGATTCCTATCTTTAGTAATTTACAGTTGAATGCATTTTGTTTTTTTAAACTATGTACCCTTAGCGCCTGACATTGTGACCTCATTTCTTTTTTTCTGTTAATTCTTGGTTCATGCAAAGCTAGTCGAAAGGAATGCGCTTCCTACATGGTTGGTCTACCTGTGACTTTTCGATATGAATATCTCATGGCAGAAACCATATTCTCTCAGGTAAAACAGTTGTTGGCATTCTTGGTTCTTCTTAGATGAAGTTGATTGGCTAAGTTTTTCCCTATTAAATTAGGGTGCTAATTCTATTGACAAGAAATGCACCTTTTCTATCCCTGCAGCTTCTCTTTTTGCCCCATCCCCCATTCAAGCCTATGTACTACACTTTGGTTATTATTGACCTTTGTAAGGTATGGAACCTGTTCTGCTGACTACAAATGTTACTTTCTTTCCTTTTTTCCAAAACTTTGATCTGGAAATTTTTTTCTGTAAAATATGGTATTGGGACCTCAACAATTTAGTTTTGTACATTGTTCTTATGTTTGGTTGTGAAAAATTTAAAAAAACCAAGCCTCTTGCATTTGCAAAACTTCTGACTGCGTGAGGTTTCTTTCGTAGTCTCTTCCAGGGGCCTTTCCAGCTGTTGTAGCTGGTGCTGTTCGTGCTCTGTTTGATAAAATAGATGATTTAGACATGGAATGCCGCACACGCCTTATCCTTTGGTTCTCTCACCATCTGTAAGTCTTGACTTCTGAAGTTTTGGTGCCATACTATGCATTTTTGTTCTGATAATCAGGTGAAGCTATATTTTCTTGTTTTTGGTTTAAATTCATGCTCGCTACTTCTAGATGTTGCAATGTTGAATTTTTGCTCATTAAATAGTGGTAGTTAAACCTGTCTAGTTCATGATGTTTGATTTACTATGGTATCTCAAAAGCTTCCTCACTTGCGAGATTCTTTCAGGCAACTTCAAAATTGTTTGAACATGCGTGCGAGAGAGATTTATCACTTATGGGATTGTGGTGGTGACTTGTTTTTACTCCTGCTTCCTTTTGATGTAGTATTATTGATTTTTAAGACACGTGCTTAGCTAATTTATGATTTTGGGATCCTCATTACTGTAACTTGTCGTCGGCTAACTAGTAATCACATGTTTCCTTATTTGATCTGCAACCCTCATCAGTTGATTCCGTGTACCCCGATTCCTAGTCACGGACTCACGATCATCAAGAGAACTTACACTAGCTCCTCTTTCCCACAACTTCATCGTATGACTCATCAACTTAATACCTCTATAGTTATTGCAGCTTTGAATATCCCCTTTATTCTTATAGATAGGTACTAAGGTGCTCCTTCTCCATTCGTTGGGCATCTTCCTTGTCATAATAATTTTGTTGAACAACTTTGTCAACCAAGTCACCCCCAAGACCAGGAGATACCAAAGAGTGACCCTTTTAGGGATTTAAGCTCAATTATTAGTAAAGATGGAGAGATTGCCGATGATGTGACCCATAGTATTCAAGTGGGGTTGCTCAAGTGGAGGAACGCTACTGGTGTACTATGTGACAAGAGGGTACCCACAAAATTGGATGGAAAATTCTATAGAACTCCCATAAGACCAGCGATGTTCTACGGCACAGAATGTTGTCCTATTAAGAAACAACAGGTGAGCAAGTTGAGTGTAGCATAAATGAGAATGTTGAGGTGAATGTGTGGTAAGACTAGATGAGATAGGATTAGAAATGAAACAATTCGTGAGATGGTACTCGTGTAGCACCTATAGAGGAGAAGTTAAAAGAAAATAGGCTAAGGTGGTTTGGGCATGTCTACCGTAGACCTGGAGATATGCAATAATTAAGAGAGCGGATAGGGTAGCTTTGGGTAGCAACGCTACGGGGAGGGGCATACCTAAGTTGACATTAAATGCTGTTGTGCGCAAAAATATGAGTATAATGGATTTGAGTGAACAAGTGGCCCTTGACAGAGCTCAATGGAGAAAGTATTCATATACCCGACCCCAATTGATTGGGACATAAGGCTCAGTTTGGTTTGGTTAGTGGAGAGAGATAGAGAGAGAAATGAGAGTAATAATTGAGAGAAAATTTATTGGGGACCATGCGCAGAGAGAAAGTCCAAAGTCCAAAATCCCAAAACAAAGCGGTCTTAGTGTTTTTTGGTCCATCAAAAATTGGGATGCTGTTAACCTCTAAAGAGTGAAAATACATAGGTGAAAATACATAGGTGAAATTGAAATTGTGATTTTCTATGTTGTTTAGGTGCGTGAACTTGTGTCTTGGGGGCTGAAAAACTCAACGACAGATGTATTTAAACGAGTATTTAGAATCCTATGTTCAAAATTGGGACTTGGTTAACCCAGTGAAACTGCTTATATACGTTATCTTATATGCTTGTAGAGGTGAGTAAACTTATGTCTTAGGAGTGGAGAAACAGGATGACTGAAAGATTTAGTTTTTAAATCCTTGCAAATCTGTGTTTATAAATCTGACTCCTTTTTTATTAGTGAAAGTTTGAAGCTACTTTCCACCAAGTATATTCTGAATTCAGTTATAAATCACGTTTATCTGTCAGTCATGCTTAATAGAGAATCGCCCAAAATATGTTGGTATAGTACTTCACGGCGTTGTCGGAAGGGACTTTGCAGTGGAGAGGATTCGTGCAGATGCCATGGGTACTTGGGTTATTCCTCCTTTGGTTCTCTTTAATTATTTTATTGCATCAAAATCGACGAAGCTAAGGATGTGATAGATAGCCCATCTCGGGTGTAGAGCTGATTCTACTCTTCCTAGGATGGGTTCTATTATTTCTGGACTGTTAGTGAATTTAGTTAGAGAATGTTGGGATGGTTTGGAGACATTTTTAGAGCTCCTTTAATACACCGTAAAAACGATATATGAAATATGCCTACTATTTCGGGGTTGTCTAAAACTATGAGAACGTACTGGGTTTTGTACACAATGGATGTGGTATAGTTTGGAGGGAAAAGTGTTGGGATCTTTTGAGAATTTCAATGGGTGGCCAGGAGTTTTTGTTTGTCATTTTGTGATCTCAATTGAGGAACTTGCCGTTCCATGCCTTCATCCTTGAGTAGGGTGCACCTAGGACACTTTGTTTGCTGAAGATGTTGGTCGTCAGTTTATGTTTTTGGATCATGTCTAATGCCAAATTTCATGTTTAAAAACATTTGTGGCGCCTTGTTGATTTTGCAGATCTAACTTTCAATTTGTTTGGCCATGGGAGGAATGGGCTTTTGTCTTAGACCTTCCAAAATGGGCCCCGCAGCGTGTT
Source organism: Rhododendron ferrugineum (assembly GCA_025642025.1). Lineage (NCBI taxonomy): Eukaryota > Viridiplantae > Streptophyta > Magnoliopsida > Ericales > Ericaceae > Rhododendron > Rhododendron ferrugineum. The sequence goes on from JAOTQK010000019.1 coordinate 96,094, forward strand.
TTTGTTCAAGAGGTTTTGGAGAGAGAAGTCCGTTTGTCATATTGGGACAAAGTTAAGCAGGTAGTATAACATCCTCTACCTTCTAATATTTGCACTAGATGGCTTATTGGTCTTGTCAATCGGATCAGAATATGACAGGTTTATGCTGTCAGATCTTTTAAAATTGTTGGCCACCTGCTCATTTAAGATCTTAAGCAGTAGGAGAGGATGGTAATTGTTTTATGGGTACTCTCTACACGCTCTCTGACACATGGTTAAGCTATCTTCCATAACAGACCACACCTGTGAATGGAAGTTTCCGACACAACGTTATTCTTTTGGTGTTCATGACACAACATTGAGTGTTTTGCTCCTTTCGGATAATGGACGCTGGCAAGGGCCTTGTCTCCCTTCGGTTTTTAATTTTTCTTTGTCCTCTGAGAGAATTCTAACAATTCATCCATGTTTTCTCAGTTGATTTTTGATGCCCTTTTCTTAAGCACAGGTTATTCGATTCCTGTTGTATATGTTACATGCTATATGGTCCTTTCCCGTATAAAGCCATGATTTGTGCCTCAAGTGAGCTTGTGTTGTCATTAGATGCTTTCATGTTTGGTCGTGGAGGTTGGGTAATTAGGTTTATATAACTTTCCCTAACTACCTTGGTGGACATACCGGCCTTGTTTGCTCTCATGTTAGAAATGGGAGAATGCATGGAATAATGGGGAAAATCAAGAAGCAGAATTTAGGTTTTCCTAATGCAAAAGTAGTATACTTATCCATTGTAGTTTGAACAAGTACTTGCTCTGATTTTATGTTTCTATGGAATGTTGTCAATATAGAGCATTGAGAATGCCCCTGCTTTGGAGGAGTTGCTTCCTCCGAAGGGTGTACCAAACTTCAAATATGGCGGTGAAGGTGGTAGAGATGGAACTGAACATGCACTTTCTTCAGAACTCAGTGGCATGGTGAAAGGAAGGCAAACTGTCCGTGAAATTATTTCGTGGATGGAAGAAAGTGTAATTCCTGCTCATGGTTTTGAAATTACACTCAGTGTGATTGTTCAGACCCTTCTTGACATAGGTTCAAAAAGCTTTACTCATTTGATCACTGTCTTGGAGAGGTATGGTCAAGTGATTGCGAGGATATGCCCAGATCAAGATAAGCAAGTAATGCTGATAGATGAAGTAAGCTCTTACTGGAAGAACAGTGCTCAATTGACAGCTATAACCATTGATAGAATGATGGGTTATCGTCTTATATCTAATATGGCCATTGTGAGATGGGTGTTCTCTCCCGTAAACTTTGAGCTGTTTCATACCTCTGACCGTCTGTGGGAGGTAAAGAACTGCAACATTTTCCTCTATTAATTTATCTTAACCACTATACTACTCTCTTTACATATCTGACGTGAGTTTGATATAATATTCTGGGATGCTTTGGATAGTTTTTGTGATAGCAAATTACTGTCTAAAATGAGGGAAAGAAGGTTATCCTGATCAAAGAATACCGGAAGCTGCAAAAGATGTATATGCTCCTGTTGAAGTTTGTAAAAAATCTAGTCCCTGCAAAATTTAATATACACAAGTTAACTGATTCTGATTCTCCTACAGCTACTACTTTTCCTGCCCTCTAGTGTGGAAATATCTGGTGAACACAGCACTACAAATTTGTGATTTGTGAGTTCTTCACCTTCCAGATTGTCTGCTGCTAACAAAAGGGAGCATTTTTTTTTTTATCAGAAGAAAAGGGAGCATTATCACTGACACTTTACAAGTTCGAACAACTAGCTTAAATCTCCGATGTTTTGACAACACTCCTATTGCTTACCATGTAAATCAAACCAAACTAAACCTGATGTGCCTATCAATTTACTTACCATGTAAATCAAACCAAACTAAACCTGATGTGCCAATCAGTTGGGTTTTGTGTCGTACACCTCCTATTGTGCTGTTTTGATTATTTTCATCTGCTGCACAGCTCCTGTTTATGCAGGGGCCCGCTCCATTGAGAAACTTTCCATTGCATGCAGGTTCCTTGTTTTTGTAGTTTCTTCCCATAAGAGATCGATAATATAACTGTTAATTTTTTTCTATAGCTGATAAAAAGATTATCATAGTGCCTGGTACTTGCATGCAATCTCTAACACAACACCCACATTTTGCTGTCCAATAATCATTCATCAAATGATTTGCTATGCCAATATGGTTTGGGTAATATTCCACTCGAACTGCACAAATTTTCTCTTTTATGCTTTCCTAAAACTTTTTGGGATAGATACATGGTGTTTCTGCCACGTTTCAAGCTTCCTAAGTAGTGTCTACATGTATTCCTTTTTGTCAAGTTGGAGACATTATTTGCCCCCTTTTTCTTTTGACAGATTCTTAGGAATGCTGTTAATAAGACCTATAATCGTATTTGTGATCTAAGAAAAGAGATCTCTACCCTCAAGAAAGGTGTTGTGTCAGCCGAGGAAGCCGCAACTAAAGCTAAATCAGAGTTGGAGGGCGCTGAGTCACAGCTGACTCTAATGGATGGTGAACCTGTTCTGGGGGAAAACCCTGTGAGATTGAAGCGCTTGAAAGCTAGAGCTGAAAAAACAAAAGAGGAGGAGGTATCGGCTCTTGAATCTTTAGAGGCGAAGGAGGCTCTCCTTGCTCGAGCCCTTGATGAAAATGAGGTACCCGCTACAAATTCACTCTTGCTATACATCTCTCCTGTGGAAAAAGCTATTCAACTGCTGTTTGTCGCAAGGTCATGCTGTTGATGAAAGTTTCATGATGGTCGTGATATCTGAATCCATTATTTACATTTTTCTGAAAGGTCTTCCCTATCATTTTGTATGCATGTGTTTGTGTGGAGAGAATGAAATGAACTTTACCATCATGATGCTGTTGAATTGCATGTTGTGAGTCCTGGGCCTCAAGGCTATTTTATTGGGCAGCTTGGCCACTGGGTCTGATATTTGTCCCCTCCTTTACTGTTAGTTTTACCTTCTTTTTTTGAATCATCCATCCACCAGAGGTTTGATCTGTTGCTATTCGTGTTTCCGTTAACTGGAGGTTTAGTTAGTACCGACTTTTTCCTTGTTAAATGGGAAAAGGCAATAAAATGAAGGATTTTCTGCATGAAACTATACCTGATTGGTCCTGTTCTGACTTTTGCGGTGAGGTTGGTAATTCTGATTTGCAGGTTTTTGCAAACTACGAATTTGACTAGCATCATTCCATAAGTCTGTAGCTTTTATTGACTATATAGTTCACATGTGCAGGCACTGTTCCTTTCCTTGTTTAAGAACTTCTCAACTGTTATGACGGAACGTCTAGATGATGCATTTAGAGATGGAGCATTGCAGCGGCCTAGTCAAGCCGATGAAATGGCGATTGACCTTGAAGACACATCTGCCATGGAGCTAGACAAAGAAAATGCAAAACCTGAGAAAAGGTCCTCTTCGCCCTCACTACCTCTCCTTTTGTAAATTCAAGTTCTGAGTAGTTACTTCCTTGCATGCAGTGTGCTGATTATTTTCTTTTACTTGTTGGTTATGGATGAATTCGTAGCCATTCAAATGGGGGAAGTGCTGGCAATGGCTACAAGGTTGGTGAAAAAGAGCAATGGTGTTTATCAACTCTTGGTTGCGTGAAGGCCCTTACAAGGCAATATGCTTCCGAGGTAAGTTTGGTTTATAAAATTCAACATTTCTTTCCGTAACACTTTTCCTTGTTTGTGGTTCTACTTCTAGCCAATGTAGCCATCGCGTTTTTATTGAATTCCATCTTTGTCATTTTATTTCTTCAAAGTTGCAGATACTAAACTAGTACTTGAATGACGAATTTGGCTTTTTCAACGATTTATCCAAGCGGTTGTTCTACATTATTATTATTATTATTATTTTTGACGAGTAAGGCCTCTTGGTACTTGGTAGTATTGCAATGAGCTTACTCTCAAAAGGTAAATAAGAAGAGGAGAAAATTCACATTCAGCTTGTTATTTGAGTTTAGTTGGTGGTCCTTAAACTGGTTTAAGAAAGTAGTGGTGTTCATAATGTCCTGGAAGTTCATGAAATCTTGTTTTATTCTGAAGAAGTTGCGCAGTATTTTTATTTTGGCCCAAATGAAAATGGCTTAGGGGATTTTACTTTTCCGTCATTCTGCTCTATCAAGGGCTCTTTTTATACTTCAAAACATTGACAAATACATATTCTTTTTAACCACAACATTCCATGTCAATTTAGTTCAACCCTCTTTTTAACATTTTCATTATCTGTCTCAACATAGTCAACTATTCACTAATTCCATTTTATGGACTAATTTAGTCTTTCTTTCCCGCGTTCTAATTGCTTTATGATGATTTTTTTTTTTGACAGATATGGCTGTACATGGAGAAGTTAGATGCAGAGGCATTGTCAGGAGATGCACACCCTCTCTTTCGAAAGGCCGTATATTCTGGGTTGCGTCGACCTTTGAATGGGTCGTGATCTGGTCAACATTTTTGTTACAATTTTCCTCTTTAAACGTCAGGTGTTTTAGTTGATCTGTTGATGTAAAATGTGCAGAAGGGTATGGAAAGAATGGACATTGGGGGATAGTTGTCCACTTTATAGCTAAGGTTACTTTCTGTTTTAAACTTATGTATTACAACTAGGGGTATTAGAAGCTTAGCAGGTGGTTGGTTGGAATTAAGTATCTGAAGTTACCAAAAGGTTGGTAGAGTTAGGAAAGGAAAAGGTATCCACCAGGATGAACTTGTGCTACACATTGGTTTTCTCATTGAGATAGGAACTATGAGCTCTCTCTCTCTCTCTCTCTCTCTCTCTCTCTCTCTCTCGCACACACGGGATTAACTTGTGTACACTATGATTTTACATTGAACTCAGAACTATGAGAACTTTGTTTTAGCTCCTTGCTTGTTAAACTCATGCTGACAAGTGACTTGAGCATCTGTGTTGGATACGTTGGATACTCAGACTTGGTTAGCATCTGTGTTGGATACTCAGACTTGGTTCTAGGACATCACCTCATCTCATGTGCATTCTGGTTTGTTTTGGTCTTGATTATAGGTTCCGCTGATGGAGTTAATTCCCCCTTTTTTTTTTGAACGGAGAATTTTATTTTTTATTAACCTTTGAAATTGTTTTAAAGATTAAGAGGACAAGGATAGTGACAACATAGTGTCCAATTCGAGATCTAATCCCTTGATTAACAAGATGCCAATCAAGGACATCCCTGAAAGGCCTAAAGTCTTGATACATGGGACAAGCCCAACAATTAAACCATGTGGGACGCAACCCAAAACACCTAAGGGGCCTAGAAGCCCAGATTACAAGGGACAAGCCCAAACAATTAAGCCCAGAAAACACCAAAGGGAATCTAGAGCTGGGAGATGTTGCCGTTCAAAAAAATAGAGCTGGGAGATGTTAGCATGAAAATATGTTAGTGTTGATTTGATAACGCAGTTCAACATTCAAAATAGGTTATGGTAAGTGAGTAAATTAAGTTAGTTTGATATCACTTACGTGTCTCTTTAAATGAAAGTGACTATAATGTTACCCCACGACCTCTCCACTGCCACACCACCACCATTATCTCTACCACCTCCAGCCCTTGGTAACACCACCACTTAAAACTATTGTTGCCGCCGCCACCTTACTCTTTCATGAGGGACAGTTTGCTCACAAGAACCGTTTGAATTATCAACCGCTAGATGCATATCTTGCTCCACTGCACAGATGCTAAAGCTCCTTTTGGTGTTCTTCCATGTTGATTATCTGTTTCTTTTGTTATTGGCTATGAGGTCTACACTTCAATTGTGATCTTTCGTACTTCAAGCTCACAATGGTTTAATTCGCACATCTGTTACCCTCAGCTATGCTAGAGTAGTTATCAATGTTGGAAAAAGATCCAGACTGCTCATAACCAGATTTTATTTTTTGGATGTGAGCACAAGACCATATGTAGAACAAACAAAAAATTGTGAGTGTCAAGGAACGCACACCTGGGATTAGAAGAATGAATGTTCACAAATCACAACCAAATACAACTCCTGCAGTTGGAAGTTGATTGGCAAATGAGCACCAGAGCGGGTAAGTCAGTTATGCTGAAAGTTTCACAATGTATATGAATCTGCTGATTGAAAATAATCTAATTACATTAGTGAAATGTCAGTTCTTTCTTTACTATGGATTCAACCAAAAATTGTTTGCGCGCATCTCCTTATCCAGGGACGAAGTCTGCCAACAGAATTGTGTACATGTAGCGACGGAATGCTGTATGCGAAGAAAGGCTAGCTCAGGACCCAGAAAACTAAGAAACACATTTCCCATAGCTCATACATCAATAGCTATGGATACAAAGGCATATACTATATACCATAGTTACACTAAAAATTGCAAATTATTTCACCATCAACCTTGTTGGAAGGGGGGCTAAACTGTAGCTTTAACGGATTTAAATAGCAAATTCCATCATCCGAAAGGTAACTAATTTCCCCTGGATAATAACAAAAAATTCACTCATCCGAAAGGTAACTAATTCCCCCTGGATATTTATTTAGGACCAACTAAAGTTACTCTCCTGAGAATAATACTAGGCTCAGTGAGCTGAGTATAACACTCTCTCTCTTTTTGGGAGACCCCGCCAGTCTAGCTCACTCCAGGCTAGGTTACAATTTGCTGGTGGGAAGCCCGACAGGGGCATCTCTTGATCTCATTTCCACAGCACGTGAAAGTTGCTTCACTGCCTCTTTTGGTAGATGGCGAGGCCGACTCAGCCAAAGTCCTCCGTCCACAGGAACAGTAGTTCCATTAATGTACTTGCCTGACAATAGTTTTACATAAGAATCAGTATGATAAAAAGAAAAACAAGATGCAACAATATAATATCCTAATGACAAGGCAGAAGAAAAGGAAAGTGGAGGGATTAGTTTAGTCAGGACTTGGGACCAATCACTTTTATGGGCATTCATAATAATACCTCATTGCTTCCTCGGCAATAGTGGAAGAAATGTGTAGAACTTAACCTTTCAAAGCATTAAGAGAGAGAGAGATCAAAAAAATTCCTGGATACTTTATATTAGCATTTTATATACCATATGGTGATCCAAACAGCAAAAATACGCAGTGCATAAGCTAGGTTTGCTAGAAGGAAGGAATGCAGGCTGGCATCAACACATAGAACAAGCTCATTGTTGGATAATTGCTCAGCATAATTGATTTCCGAGCCTAAAAATGGATTGAAGGCACTCACTGCACCGCATGCACAAACACGACATTTCACCACAAAGCAAAGCTTATACTGATCACGGCAAAAATGGCACAGCAATCTCACTGATGTTTCAAATCCTTTGTGAACTCCAAGAACAAAACTTTAAAACTTTTTTTTTTTTTTTGCCATTCGTTAATCCTAATCTATTCTATCCCAGGGGACTTGGGAAGGGGGATGGGTGCTTACGGAAATCGAACTCTGCCCATGTGCATGAAAATATAAGGGAGACACTAGCTGCACTCCACTCCACTCCACTAGCAAACTTTAATGCTTGTTTACCAAAGTTGTATACAGAATAAAAAGGAAAACTGCAAAATAGCAACAGTGACACATCTTTATGTCCACCATTAAAAAGAAAAGGCACTGGCTTTAATATTTACATCCTCCGAAGTTGCTTCAACCTTATCTGGAGAAACTGTACATTCAGAAATACACTATGCTCCAACTAAATGAAATATTGCCTTTATTCACCCCATTGTTATTCTATGAATGATGAAATGAAGAAAAACGTTCAACAAAAATTTTGAGTAATGCTCGGAAAAGGCTAAGGAGTTAAGCAGCAATGGATCTGCTGCATCTGCGAAGTTGTGTTCATGCCCAACAATAAATATTTTTCCTAAATTACCTAAACAGGAAATGACTATTATTCTTCATTACCAGAAGCAAGACAGCCGAAAGAAAATGTTACACAATCACAAAGATTAAAAAAACAAGCTGCAACGCATGATGATAGAGTGGTTACAGATAGCTGCATCTGAAGGATGTTGCAAGAAAGGAATGGAGTTTCTACCATTCGATTCAACTGTAGCTTAAGAAACTTCACCATTAAACTATGGCATAATAATCATGAAGTATGAATTCTAAGACAACCACCAAAAAGAAAGTTGAACTGCTGCTTGTTGCATATCAAAGTAACTTATCAAAAAAATGTTGCATAGGAAAGTAATTCGAGTATAGAATTTAATGTTCCCTATTTGTATGGTCCTACGTTCAAACATAGAAGAGTTGTATTCGGTAATTATGGCAAGCATAAGTGTACCAACCAGCATCAGATACAAGGTAGACAGCAGCCATCGCAATATCCCACTTCTCCCCAAGTTTATAAAGAGGCATGTAGTCTTTTGCCTTGCTATTTATCTCCTCTGGAGCAAGTTTACTCATGCCAGCAGTATCACCTATGGGGCCAGGTGCAATTCCATTGACTCTGATATCATAATCAGTACCCCACTCCAGTGCCAAGTTTCTTGTTATGGCATCAACGGCTGCCTGAATGTGAGGGAGAAATTATAAGGAACACACACAGACACACGCATACGTACATAACAAATGTATAGAAGTCAAAATATTCTAAAAGCAACCAAAACACATTACAAACCTTTGCCGCAGAGACATGGATTTGATACCAAGCTGCAGTGTAATGCAAAGTAGCACTGATATTCAGAATGGTTCCACCACTAGATGAGCCCCTTCCTGGTCCTCCTTGCTTAAGATATTCAAGTGCTTCGTGGCACATTGTGAATGTGCCCACAGAATCAATATCCATAACTGCAGAAAGTTATTACACATGAACAAAGGTAAAAAGTATTTCAGATTCAGAAAACGGAGACCAGAGTTTTGAAAGGTGAAGCAGTTTCGCATAAAGCTGTTTCTTTTTTCTTTTTCTTTTTCTTTTTTTCATTTATTTAACTTCCCTGAAGGGATTAATTAGCTGTCTCCTATTGAAGAACCCACCCTTCCTCTCTCCCTCTTTCTCAAGACTCTCTACACAAATCACACACTGATCTCCTCCTTTAGCTTTATCCTTTCTTGGCAAGAATACAGAAAAATGGCTCAGTGTTTCCCCCTAGATATTCCAGTGAAACAGGAATGCCAGGAGAACAAAAAAGAAACACCGTAGAAGTTAAGGCTGATTATGAATGAGGCGTGATTGGATATGAACAATTCTCTTTGGGACGCAAATGGGCATATGCTAAACTCGCATGGGAACCTTAATAGAAACAGCACCTGTTCGAAACCCATTAGGGGACAAATCTTCAGATGCCACAAGAAAATTGCCTGCCGCAGCATTAACAAGAATGTCGAGCCTGCCAAAGTGCTTAACAGTTGATTCCACTACCCTTCTTGCATCTTCCCTTTTGCGAACATCCCCCTCAAACCCAACCGCCTGTAAACAATATTATGTCATGCTAAAATTAGTACTCCAATAAAGGAGGGTAAGTAGAAGCTACTATTACAGGAGCCAAGGCCAGAACCAGGAATATAATCTGCCTGGGCTAATCAAAATTTAATAAACACATAAATATCTATAATTAATGTCTAGCAAACTTGTACAAAAATAGGTAAATGTTCAATATAAACAAAAGAAAAATACAAAAAACGTACACTATTGAAGTTGTACCCTACTGAAGTTGTGTCCTACATTGTTTGAGAGAGAATAAATCATTTATTATCGAATCTCGGTCGATATCTTCAACAAGTTCTCTTTCAATAATAAAGTTAATCATATAGAGAATAAATTCTTTCCACCGCCGGGGAAAAGTGAGGTTTTCCACCGCCGTTTTTTTCGATCCTACCGTGTGTTAATTGTTAATCTGAACCGTTCATCTTGTAGACCCTACATAGAAATATATCCACGCAAAAAATGAACTTATCAAACATCGATAGAAGTAATTGAATTTTGTTTTGCAAAATGGACAGTTTATCTTTATTATTATTATTGACATAATCAAATCGTCCAATTTATAAACCAATATTCAAATTTTGATATATCTATCGACTTCCGATCAAACTAATTTTTAGCAAAGGTATACACCGTATACTAGACTACGGGTCTTAAAATATGAATGGTTCAGATTACAACAATAAACGTTCGGTGAGACCCATAATGGACAGTGGTAAAAAAGTGAGTTTTTGGATAGAATGTATTATCAATCTTATAAGATAAGTTGGGCTACGTATAAAAAAAAGAAAATAAAAGTGGGCTAAAATGTATGAGGCTAAATTTTTACATAGGAATTTTTTGTTTTTCTTAAATCCACCTGGGCTATAGCCCATGTCAGTTTGTATGTGGTTCAGGAGCGATAAACAAGAAATCGATCTCGTGGAAACAGAATTAACAAAACAAGTATGTGGTGCCAAGAATTCGATATGAGAAAAATAAACGCGATTGCAAAAAAAAAAAAAAAAAAGAAGAAGGAAATATGGGGAAGAAAGAAATGGGAAAAAAATTACGGGAATAGAGAAAGAACGAAGAGTGGAGACGGCAGAGTCAAGGACTTGCTTGCGTCGGCCCATGATGGCGACAGAGGCACCATGCTTCCCAAACTGCTTGGAGATCTCGAACCCAATTCCTGAACCACCTCCTGTCAACAGTGCTACTTTCCCCTTTAGTATCTCTTCCTTGAACGGCGACTCCATTTTCCGAACTCTCTCTCTCTCTCTCTCTCTCTCTCTCTCTCTCCCCGTAGTCCGTACTGTTGTCTCTCTCCCCAGTCCCTCCCCTCAAACCGGGTCAGCCTTATTTATGGGTGCTAAGCAACTTCGGCAATAAAATATTCGGAAAATAACGCCCAATGATGTGTTTAGATAATTAATACCACATTTTCAGCTTTAACAAATGTTCTTAACATATTCTTGACGGGTATTAATTATCAAAACACGTCTCATTTTCCCTAAAATATTGGAACACCAGTCCGGGTTTGACAAACATTTCAGAGCCCAAACAACATTTGGGCTGGGCTGGGCTGGGCTCCTCCCCGTAATAAGGCGTAATGTATTTTTTTTTTTCGTGCATGTGTGTAAAATGCAGATATGGTATTTCTGTCGCGAGTAGAGTAGTGTCCCGTCCCGTCATACTTCACAACTATTATCTATGTTTAACTCTAATAAGTTCTACAAAATTTTACTACTACTTTTTAAAGTTGTTTAAGAAGTTGGGAAATTGATAAGCTTAATGGCAATGGGGTCATCGTTCTTGGATGAAGTTCAATAGGTATTATAGGTTCATGGTGCTTGTAAAATTGTACTTTCTCCGTTCATTTTTAAGTGTTTAGTTTCGTAACTCAAATTAAACTTATCATTATACTTATTTCACATTAATTTTTACCTTCCTTCTATCTAAAGGCACGTTAGAATGTAACATTATTTCAACTTAAATAAATTATCCATTCCATCCAACTTCTCTACGCTATAGTTGTAATCACCACAAAACGTCACATATCATTTTATTTAAAGAACTGTATGGATTGCCTAAAAAGTGAGAGTAGAAATTATGAATTTACTAAAAAATATTCTCTGTATCTTTTAAAAAGATATAATCCGATGGCTACAAAGTTAACAGGAAGTGATTTAATGGTTGTAGAATTTGCTTTCATTTATATGCTTAGACATTTTTAACAAAAACCGCTATATTTTATACTCCCTGGTCTCGATTTGTTTGTCCAATCTAGGGTTTTCAACTTATTAAGGAAACCAAATCTAATCCATTGATTTGAAAATCTATAGAATCTGAGTCATTAATTTTGAAATTGGACAGTTAATTTGAGACATGTATAATTCAAAAAAGGGACCAATAAATCGGGACGGATGGACTAATATGGCTGAATCTATTTTTAGGGACAAATGAAAAAAGTACATATTTTTCTCCACTAACTTTACAAAATGAATATTTATTAAAGAACAACATGAAATGAAAAGCTTAGGATGTTGAATATTTATTAATTGTGGTTCAAAGAGTCTGAAGGAGGGTGATTATTGGGAATCCCATGTTTTGTGTCTGTGAAAAGCTTAGGATGTTACAATCTGAGTTTAAGCAGAT
>JAOTQK010000019.1:128391-158604 GCA_025642025.1 Rhododendron ferrugineum
TACCCTTAAAATCACGTTCTGAACACATTGAGTGGCTCGGATCGTCGCAATTCGATCGGGAAAGGGGAGTCCCTTACGGTAAGGCCGTAAGGAATCCCTCATAGGATCCTGAGTGTGTGTGTGTGTGTGTGTGTGTGTGTATATATATATATATATATATATATATATATTAGTCTTGTTTGTCCCCACCAAATAAAGCTTCATTAGTGGCCTAAGACAAGGGCAAATTACTCAAATGTTCCAAAAATGGGCAACACCCCACATACGCAATATAGAAGACTTCTACATGGGAGATGACCTTAAAAAAAACTCAAACAAAAAGATGAGAACAAAACAATGAAAGAATCCAAGCACGAGATTTGGTGGAATTAATGGGGCAGGCCTAATGTGACAAATGAGGCATTCCCAAAGATAGGTGTTCCAACACCATAAAGTTATCATGCAACATCTAGTCAAGCGGAAGGTAAGACGAGACAAGGCTGCTTCAAACAAATATGGTCTCCAGTCTCCAAGTGTGATCATTTAAAAGTAAACCCCCATAACCAGAACGCCAAATGTGGGACATGAAAAGGAGACAGCATGCATGCTTATATTTAACCATTTCAATACACTTTACCCCAAGTAACAATTTTTTTTATGGAAGGATTAACTTTGTAAAGTGCCAAAAAATAATCCAATGTTAAAAGATAACAGATACCAATACCAGTGGAGACATCAGTAATTGCTATTATGGGGAATTTCTATGCCAGTCCAGACTTATAGTCTGGATACTCTCTCGCACTGGACATGGGATCATATGGGGCTCTCAGGATTAGGCCTCTAATCTCACAATTTAATCCTCACAAAAAGTGCAGCTGAAACCCAAGACATTCTACCGAAGTCAAAGCAAACACATAAGGAGTTCAATAGGGGATGAGAGGAGCAGAATCCAACGGAATTGTAGCGCTTGCCTTTATATCTTTTGTAAAGTTCCTCTACAAGTCTAGTATCCGCATATGATTTGACCTGTGGCTGACTGTAGAATACATCAAATGCTCTTTCAAGATGCCAATCGCAGGACTTCAAGGCCTGAAGGGCAAGTTTTTCACTGCAATTTATAAATAAAATAGGAAAAGCTCTCTTGTGATATGCCGATCAAAATTGAAAACGAAACTAGATTATGCCAATCAAAAACTAAAAAATCAGCACCAGAGTTGAAAGAATGTCAAGTAACCTCGATCCAGTTATTGTCATGAACTGCTGAACTTTGTCTCGGTGGCCTCTTACCAGCTTACTCTGTAGAGGGAAAGTGCAAGTGAGGGAATTCGGAAAGAAACAAAAGGACACAGCAAATTACTGTGTCCAATTTGACAATAAGCAAAAGACATGCATCACAAACAACTTAATAAGAATTGCATGAACGATTGGAATTAGCCCAAACCAGAGCTAAAATATGGTGCTGGCCAATTGGGATTACGTGAAGATTGATGTGTCATGTGAGAATACTCAAGTATAAATTGGGATAAGAATTAAACACGTCATAAATCTACAATCATACGATCGGATGCAAGAAATGAGCTCGATTGACAGTAACACTTAGAACTGTATCAATTTTTACTTCCGCAATTAAAAATACGATACTACAATGAAAGCAACTGAAAGCTCAGCTACGTGCAGTACAGTAATTAGATTGTAATGATTTACTGACCATTTTCAATTCGATGATGAAGCCCAGGATTATTCTTTTTGTACGAGAGGATATCTAGAGAGAGAAGCTAGGTGTCATCGGATTATGTTTCTCCCTCTCTCTCGCTCTCGCTCTCTCTCTCTCTCTCTCTCTGTATCTGTATGTAGTTTTCTCTTCTTTTTTTACAGTCGCAAACCGCGAACCTAGTTTAGCAGGGGGGGGGGGGGGGGTTTGGGCTATTTACGTGTTAGATACAACAACTAAAAAGTAATTCCCATCCCGTGCTCATTAATAAAACACTAAAACCCTAAAATCCTTAAAGTGCCTAAACTCTTGGTACTTTATGAAAGTGATTAAATCGCTAAAACTCTATGATAGGAAAGTACATTTTAAAATCCCTATGAAAGTGTCTAAACTCTAGATTTCTATGAAAGCGCCTAAATCTAAACTTTAAGGTATCCTAAACTTTAAAACCCTAAAGTGCCACACTTCCATTAATAGTAAATGTAATTTATAAAAAGCGGATCCAGTGGTAATTAAATATTTCATCTTACCTATGGAAACTAAGATGTGACTTTCTGTACCTCGTGGTAAAAATCCTCCACAAGACACATCGGTTTTGCTGGCTTGGTGCTTGTGAAAAACTTGATGGGTCTTGATACAGTAAAAGCTAACCTTACGGCTCATTTTTTGGGCAGCCTTGATGGGTCTTGATACCACTTCTCCTATATAAAAAAAGCAATATTTAGTGGAAAAATAATTGATTTCGGTTAACATCAATTAAAATTTGAGTAAAAATCCATTTGATACGAGCCAACGAAAATGATTGGATTTTCGCAAGAACATTTCCAAGAGAGATACGGAGTATTAGAGTGTGTACAATTAAAAAGACTAGCTAAATTGTTATGTTAGCTGAACGAGCAACTTACGAAGTGGGATTTAGCATGTCTCTCTCTCATGTCTCGTCTGATTCTAAATTCTACAAGTTTTTAGCAATATGTACATTATTTTCTATCTCAACAATACATAATCAGTTGACACTGTATAGTATTGATATAAATGATTGAGTTTGAACTTTGCTCATTTGCAAACAACTAGTAGTACAATTTCATTAGGAGCTTGGGAAGTGCGAATTTGTTCACCATCACAAAATAAGAGTGAATGATACTTTCACTTTAATTGGTGAAAAAGTGTGCAATCTACCAATAATGAGAGTGAGGAGGATATTGTTGAAATTGAGCATAAGAAAATGTTGAAAGGAGGAGGATAAAAAAATAGAGCGCGGCCATTAGGCATAGGGTAAAACATTGAACAAGTGATGGGCATTGTTGTAAAAAGTCGTCTAAAGGGAATTAGGGCTTCTTCTCAATTCCGTTGTATATATATAGATGTGCTGCGTTCTTTCGGTTTTGCATTATAGGAGTATATCTCTCTCTTCCGCCTTTAGGGAAGGGAGGGAGGGAGGGACTCGTGTATCTAACTCTGTGTGTCATGTCATATTCTTCGCCTCCCTCTCCTCTTCCTTCTCCTGTGTCTGTGTGTGTGCGATTTCCCTTCCCTTGAAAGAAAAGAAAAGAAGAGAAGGGGGGGCCAGTGATGATAGATATTGTTCGTACCATCTGAGAGAGTCTTTCCAAAAGGCTCCTCTGATTACGTAATCTAATCCCAGCTCTCTGAGGCCTCCTCTTTGATTGTTTTAATTCTGTGTTTTATTTATTTGTTCATCTGTTTAGTACTCCTACTAGGAGGGAGAAGGAGAAACAAAGGCAACAAAATAGAGTCTCTGATGCACTTAATAGTAATACCAATAGTGTTTTCAGCGCTGTACGTTGCCGATATCAACGTTGAGGACGGAGATTCTGGCATTGGCCTTGTTGCTTCTAACGGCCAGGCCTATATGCATTCAGATGTCCCCATACAATTTTCTCCTACGGTATATACTCGTATATGAACTACTGGTAACTACTTGTGATTTTCTTTGTGGCCGGCCATTGCCAAAAAAGAAAAAAAAACATCAATCACTAACTTATAAGGAATCATGAGAAATATTGAATTTCTAACTTTGTTTCTACTTGAACTTATCAAAAAAAAAAAACTTTGTTTCTACTTTATATATCATTACCTGTTTTTTTTTTGCCTGGAGATGATAGAAGTTCACTCCAATAAAAGATGTGTAGTTGGGCTGATTGACGGCTTGTTAAACTCTGTTTGGAACCATGGAAAAGAAAGGAAAATAAAACGGGGGGAAAAATTTACCATTTATTACACTTGAAAATTTTATTTTTTTTACTCTTTCTCTTTCAATCAAACAATGGAAGGTATATTTTATTAATTTCTTTTTCTTTTTCTTTTTCTTTTCCTTTTCATGGGTTTCAAACAAAGCCTAAAACTTGCAAAAGTTGTGCTTTTATGGATTGTGTATTTGCATTCAAGTTCAAAAAGTCCCTAAAAAAAATTGGATGATTTGCTTTCTAAATGGAGAATGTTCTCTCTTTTTCGTTCTTTCAATTGGTCCGGAACAGTGTCCACCTACCGAGAATCTGATTCCTTCTACAAAACAAGGAGATGATGGAGTGTATATGTTGGTGTGGATTTGAATGGCAGTTTTATTGAAAGATAAAAAAGGAGCCTTGTCTGAACTTCCTTGACGAGTGGTATAACTTATGGACATATGTAGCAAACAGTATTAGTCCTTACTGGTAACTGATGGGATTTCCTCATTGGTGACCAAAAGGAATATTAATTTTGAAAGACTTTTGCGGTTCATCGTGCAGAATTCAGTAATGTAATGTACAGAATTCAGTAATGTAATGTACAGTTGTCTCTAACTGCATTTTAGGAGTAAATAACGAGTTCAGGCCCTTCATCTTCAAACAAAGCACCCCATCGACTTTTTCTGTATGATCAAGTTTACCAAATTGAGATGACATATACAATATTTGAATGATTTCACGATAACCTAACCTGCTATCATTAATTCGAGTTCTTCAAGTTATGAGGTGGGGTGCATCTTCTTTACAAATTGACAAACTGTTTTTCGAAGAATATTATCCATCCGTTTTCATTCCATGTTATGCTAACTAAAGACCTTCAATCTCACTAATTAAGACCTGTTGTTGATTGAAAATTGGAAACCGATATTCAAAAGAAATGATTGCTTAGTTACAGTATTGATTTTGGAATATGTATATTTTGAGGCAATTGTGTCGATTATTGTCTAACAAATTGTTTATTATTGAAGAATATGAACTTGCTACATATGATTGTTATTGTTATGAATTGAATTATATAATCAAATTGCTTTGGGTCCACTTTCAATAATTGAAAATTACACAATTTGGACAATTTTAAATTCGCCTCATCATAAAAAGAAATGTAATACATTTAAGACTTCATAATAAAAATGAATCTGTTCGTAGAATCGAACAAAACTAAACTCATCAAAACATGACAAAGATAATTGAGTTAATATTAAAAAGAGATAAAAAAAAATACATATATATATAAGGAGGGTGAAATTTTAGAATGAAATCTTGAATTAATAGAATATGTACTAAATTTTAAGGCAGTTGGGCTCTTTTGATGATTAAGAAAGTGTGAAATTTTTTGAAAATAAACATATTTGTTCTGCAGTGGATCTTTTACAAGATAAAATGTGATTGAAGAAACTATATGTGGAGCAACTAGGCATAATTTGGTAACTTCAACTCCACTAACAACTACTTATGAGTATTTTTATTTTTTTTTGCTTACACCTATTATCTTAAGTTTTTGATCGAACTACTCCATCGACACAAATAGTTCATGGGAGAAAATTTAGTTATTTAAGTCCCAGAGGAATTGCTAGTTTTCAGATACAAAGTATCCATCCTAGTTATTACGGGCATATTTGCCCAAGTGACACATTTGAAGGAATCAATGTTTGACTTATTGGATCCTTATCAATTCATGCGAGGATTGGTCATTGGGGCTTCTTATCACCAGTTACAGATGAATAAGGTAGCGAAATTCTTTGTCATTGACTCACGATAATCAGGAATCAAATAAACAATCAATATACCAGGAAATACCCCATGGGTGATATTCCCATCCGGCAACATAGAAAGAGATAACACAGAGTATGGACATCGTGGTTTTTTGATGTCATTACGATACTAAACATATATACTCAGATAGTTAGATGGACATCGTGGTTTAATGTCATTACAATACTAAACATACATACTCATATCCACTTCGAGATTTATTTACAAATTCTTTGCCTTTCAAATGATACAAAACAACACTTATGGTTTCACCAGAACGTCAATTTTTTGCAACCAAGCAGGAGGAGGATCTTTGTATCTTAAATGCTAAAACACACCTGAATAGTAATGTTTGTCTTGGGCAGAAACTCCGGTGGAAGATAAAAAGACAAAGGGCAGTTATGTCGTTCAAATATTGTAGCATATTCATCTACAGACGTATTCAAGTCAGAGGAGGAAGCCTACTCAAAGGTTTAATGTTAGCAACTCCACCGTAATCAAGCCTTGCATATTTCTCGACAGCGACTTTCAACATTGCTGTTTTAGCAGCTTTGTGGAACTCTAAGATCATCTCTGCACAGTCCCTGGCAGCAATAAAACCGACAGTCAATTTTACCAACACACTTGTACTTGCTAGAGTTAATCTCAAAAAGACATGCCTCATTTGGGATTCTTCATAGCGTGCATGATTGCTTAGCAGTGGGGTCCAAGCCGGAGTCTTTTGTAATGTGCATTGTGCAACATAGATAGCTGATGCACATAGCAATGAGGACTTGAACTTCAAAGCTTCATATTTGACCAGGCATAGCTCAATGAGATAGAATGCTAGATGTTCCAGCTGGCAGTTCTCAAAAGACGACCGTGTTAGTGATTCTATATTTCCGAAATATGGGCTCACTTGACCAGGGACATGCTTTCCAAAATATATCTCAGGATCAATTAACCCCAGAATCTTGATCCAAGTATAGTTCTAGTATCCATTAACAATGGGAGAACCACTTCCCTTAAGAAATCTCAGCTCACAGCTTACTGAACAGAAAGCATGGCCTTTTGAGGTTACTTGTGAGGATATTTGACTACTAAGTGTTCACTGCATACCTTGGTGTCAGATTGAGCAGCCCTGAGAAACTTCAGCATGAACACATAAAGAGTAGGAGCATTCAGCCGGAATTTCAACTTCTTTAGAATATCTTTCTCCTGGAAAACAGATGCCATTGCCTAGCATTAGTGCCGCCAAGAAAAGCCAAAATTTGAGAGCAATGTCCAAGATTGAATTACACCCTTTGTCCCATGAGTATGGAATGGTTGACCATGCACATAACTTAAACATTTATCTACATACGTAATAATTTTATGGAAAGGCATCAAGGGGATGCTGCCCATAGTCGCAAACCATAAACTCAAAAACCAAGAACGTATGTTGTCAACCATGTCATACCTAATATAAGTAATAACTAACAAGTGATCACAACAATTTCGGACATTTGAAAGATGGACGCCTACAATTGGGTGAACAGGGAACTAAGAATCCAAAATAGAAATCCAGCGACATAAATTGTTTGCAGTATCACAAGTTCCCCAACAGAAATGCATGATTCTATATGTTTTCAAGGACGACTAAATGGCAAAAGAATGTCCACCTTGGACATGTACTCCCAACCCGTACCCTGATTTTGCAGTCTTCAACTCTCAAACAATTGTAGCAACAACAAAATTAACACGAATGTAAAAAAGTATGTTCCTAAACTCTGCTCTGTCATGACTCACAAGAATCTCATCTAATGGAAGCAGAATTCACATCGTTGGCAAAAAGGATCTAAGAAATTGCACATGCTCACCATTCCAAGCATTTGGTCTCTTGTATATGACTCCGCTGAGATGCTAATCAAGTCTAAAACCTGCAGCCACAGGTTAACATATATAAAGAAAATGAGAAAGCCTATAGTCACCAAAAATCCCTTCTAATCAAGACTAGATGGGAATCAAGTAAAGAATCCTAAGCGACAAAGCGAATTGAATGCAAGATACTTACCCTTGGATGCCAGAAGTCCTCGTATTTTGATGCCAGTAAGAGTGCAGTAAGACCAACCAACTGCATTTCATTTTTCTTTATTGGAACCAAGGATAGATATCGGTCCAACAGTGTGATCGTGAGGTATAGTGTTTCTTGCATCAAATCATATTTTAAGTGGACCTGGAACAAGGTGATTGAAAGCAAAATTCAAAGCGACAAAAAAGAAGGCGCATAGTGGTCGACATTGTACAACTCTGGTAATAAAAGAGGATCTTAAGAGATGGTAAAAACCTAGAGTGTACCTCAATTAGCCAGTTGATCAATATGCCTCGCATATGAGGCGTAACCTCTGTCTGAATCACCATATAGTTTCCCAGAGATGGATTTTGAGCCTGTAGTTCGATGCCAATAGAATCAAGGTGACTATCACGATTCTTATGCTTTGAAGACCAATTCCAACCCACGCACAGAAAAGCCCAAATTTGGGGTACATGCAGTGATGTAAACCAGTCAAGAAGGAAGCAGGAGGGTGGGGGGGACAAAAGTACAGTATCAGTCTGCATTGTACCACCATATCCCAGTTTCCCCAATCCCAAGGCTTTTAGCAGCCAAGAACCTTTCTGAACATGCTATCAGGAATGCACTTCTAACATGGACCTTCTAACCTATGTTACATGGACTCGGGTGTGAATATCGGGTGCGAGTGCAAGTCCAAGCGTCGGACCTTCCTAAACTTAAATCTTAGGATACGTGGAAATGTGTCCCCAACTTGGGTATGGGTACGGGGACACGTCTTGAACTCTTGTTTGTATTATATATTGCATAATTTTATCAGATTATGAACCGTAAACTATGCTTACAAATGTATGTAAACAAGAAAGGGTTAAGAAAATTATGTTTTTGCTATTTTCCTATTTCCTGTCTATGTGAAATACTCGAAATATCGCTTTTCTAGCTAATCTGGTATTCTTTTTCTGTAAGTATCTTAACAATTAGAGGATCCGAGTGTCCAAAAGGATACGGGAGTCGAACATATCGACACGGGTACTTGAGCCAAAAAGAAGGATCCATGTAACATAGCTTAAAACAGGAATGCATCTACGCTTCAGTAATTCCTAGAATCAACGCACCGACTAACAATGTTCTAAAACAAAAAGAAGCTAATTCTTGTTAGACAATCCATTGAAAGCTAATTTGAGACAAATATAAAGGTGTAGGATCCTAAGACTGCATTATGGAATTCTGAATAAGTCACAACATGTTGAAGGGATTTTGTATGCATGGGTGTTAGTAGAAGAGTTATCAAGCATATTTCCCTGACATAGTTTTGTTGAAACCGACACTATACTATGAAAAAACAAAAACAATATCAGAGTCGAATGTAATATGACCTCCGAAATCCAATAATACTGATAGATCTCATCAATGTATTCAGCAACTTCAAGGTGATTTCCATCATCATAAATGCTCGGCAAACTTTCTTGTTTCATTAACCCCATATGTTCTATTAGCTGCAAAAAAAAAAAAGGTGTTTGGAGTCCCCCGAAAAGGAGAGGTGTAGAAAGGAAGAAAGAAAATGCCTCAACCTTTGATCTTGCCATCAATAACAACGTGAAAGATTTCCTGCGGTTAGATTTCTTCCTGGCATTGCTGTCTGACACATCTGTGTCTACGATGCTGTTGCAATCAGATGAAACATCTGTCTGAGCAGGTTGACCACGTGGAGCAATTAATTCAGTATTTTTGGATAAAGATGACACTACTCCGTCTTCTCTTCTGAATGACATTGCAGCAAGCGAATTTGATTCTTTCCGACCAGATGTGCACTTGGATTGCATAGTCAGTTTAGTACTGGGAACTGTCTGCGTGGTTGTTAGATTTGGCTGGATGATCAATTGAAATGAGTTTAAAATTAGCTATATTTGTTGAAAAATACAATATATTATGCCAACAAACTCACATGCATAATGCTCGGTAGCAAAACAAAGTTCCATTACAAACTACAGATGGGATATATCCAGAGTAAAATTGACAGAGCTTATTGAAAGAGAGTATATCAGTGAACGCCAAAAAAAAAAGGGCTATCCAGAGAATGGTACATATCAACTACAAATAAGTGGCTTTATCATTACTAGACTTCACTTCAATAGGATAAGGCAAAAAAACGTATTGGCAGTTACAGGCGTACACCAATGGGATTAATCTTTCACTAGATGTATCCACATGTCATGACTCGTGAATCTGGTGTTAGATATTTCTTTCAATACAAACACTATAGGTTAAACCGCTCAAAGCCATAAAACTAAGCCACGCATCAAACATAGCTACAGGAAGGCTGAAAAACATAATGTAGCTTCTTCATAAACCCCAAGAAGAAGTATGTGGCGTCTGCCCTGAAGTCAGACTTAAAACCAGTGAAAGGAAGCAACCAAAGGGAGCAATATCTTTCATTCCAAGTTGCCCGGTCTTTCGAGTGACTGAGACTCCATCCATTGTGCAAAAAAGAGGGAAGTACTTAATTATTTAATTATATCCGTGGAAGAAGATAGTGTGCTCTCTTATGGAAGGGTGCACATAATCTTGTTCTGCAAAGATTGTAAGGACGTGTCAAATGGATCTAGAAAGTTAATTTCAGACAACCGTAGCTAGAGTCTATGGAGAATGTGGTCAGAGATCCATACTAGAGTCCGAAACTGACGACCAAAATTTGATATCTATTTCTCTACAGGGGAAAGACAAAGTGGACTCTTTCAATCAAGCTAAAAATCAGAGTTAAGGACATTTCCTCCTTCCATAAGGAATTCTTACACCGGTTCCCTCAATTCAAGACAGGAGGACTGGTTTTGCCATTTTGGTTAAGGTGTCAGGTCAAATTCAGAAGGAATGGGCACGCACAAATAAAGCTGGGAGTCTTCCCAAAGTCGAAAGACTTCTGTTGTTCTGGGGAATGCTTGCTTGCTTCTTCCCTATGTGTCTCCGACTCCTTTCTTTTTGCTTGATTAATATATTCGTTGCACCTCAGTCGAATAGGTGGAATTAGAGAGTTATTGAAATGTTTAAAATGGTTGGAAGCTCTTTCTGCTCAGTTTCCATTTTTAACTTATTCTGTCGCAGAATCGGTTGATTACAGTGTTGTCCTACTGCTCCCAGTTCTAGTGAGGGTGACCTCAAAAAGAGAAACTCTTACTCGCAAGATACTCATATTCCTGGATCGGGCTTTCCCCCTTGTCCTTCAAATCCCTCTTTATGATCCCCATCAAGATAGCAGTGATTGCCTATCGCCAGAGTTAAGTTAGCAAGGTTACCTCACTACAGGCATTGAAGGCGCTACGTCAACTCACCTAAAGGAGTACAATATTTTGACATAAAATACATCTGAAAAGCATAAGAGTGTACAAAGTACAAACACACACACCCCACCACCACCACCCACCCACACAGAGCACCATAAAATATGTAAGATACCTTGACAGGTTTTCTTGAAAAAACTTGGGTGTCCACCTTAGCTTGACTTTTTGAAGCCCTACAAACAAACATCCAAATTGTATTTTTAGACTATATCTGAAGAGAACAATCATCTGTGTCAATGATTTCCCATGAATTCAATTATCACCCTAAATCTGTTGAACAAGATAACTAGTACACTAATACCATCAAATAGAATAAAAAGGCCACAGTCTGTAAAACCATGTCACCTAACACATTCCTAACGTCATTGGAGAGCCAGCAATAAATTGCCTAAGAAAATTATTTGTTATGGCTACATCACTCATGTGACGCCCTTACCACCTCATATGTAAAGGAGCATGCAACATAGGCATACTTGTATGAAGACTATGGATGTGAACAAGAAAGCAAAACATCACGTACTAGTGTAAAGTGTAAACATCCAGCTTGATTTTCATTTCCTTTTGACAGGACTTCAATATTAGGTTAAACATGACGGTCCCAATCTTGTTTGGTCTTGTAAATAGTAGACAATACAAGAAAGTGAATTTCTTAAACACGGAACCACATGAGTGGAGAAACTTCACAGGGAAGATAAACGATTCAAACGAAATTACTTAATGGGACCGTTTCTAATGCATAGTATCCACAATTCTGTAACAATAACAAGGCATGGTGAAATATATCCATAATTGTGTCTGGATAACTAAGCTCAAAAGAGGTACAAATCTAAGACAAGAATGCTTCTTCAGCACATGCCATCCCATGATACAACTCATTTTGATCAATAACTGTTTCAAATGCGCTCGCACTTCCTTTATCCACAAGCTTCCTCCCTTAGGCCATGTTTTGATGTCAGATGTCAAAGACAAGGTATGCAAAAGCCATTACCAGTAACTATAATCCTTACAAATGCCATTCAAGTGTTTGGAGACACAACCATATGGCAAAACGAGGAAACTATAAAATGGTGCAGTTTAATCTTTGTTTGTTTACTCTCAAAGGATACGCTCAAATGATGTGAGGGATAGCCGCATTGGCTAGGGAAACCATCACCAAAAGAAGTGAGTGAGCTGTTGGTTTACCTCCATAATACTATTGGAGACAAACCGCACAGTGCTTTAAAACCCTGAGTCATGCTCTTTCAAATGTCGTTTTGCTCCATTCGATGATGCCATAAGTCCCTCTGAAAATGATAAAAGCCACATTTTTCGTTCCAATTCTTTTACAACCAGGTCTCCCATGTCTCTTTTGTTAGATAGCTTGATACATACATTGTTGGGCCCATTTCCTAACAACTTAAGCTTTTGGGACTACTAGTAACTTAACATGGTATCAGAGCTCAGGTTGCAAGAGATCTTGGGTTCAAGTCTCTCTATTTCCATTTGTTCTCCGGCACTATGTTTCTCCCCTTTGCATTCTTCCGTTGTATGTATGAATATTTGTATCTATACGTGCAAGACGGGGTTGCACTTGAGGGAGGGTGTTAGATAGCCTGATATATACATTATTGGGCCCATTTCCTAACAGCTTAAGCTTTTGGGACTACTGGTTACTTAACATCTCTTGGTTGGACAAAAACAATCGGCAATTCACTATAATGACAAGTCTTTGCTTTTTGAGAGCAAGAAAAAGGCCCATCAAGATCTTTGGCACTAGTTCAGGAAGTCTTCCCAATTTGGTAATGGGGCAATCTCATTCTACCTTTAAAATGTAAACATGTGTGACTCTGTCTCAGACGCATCTAAAAACTGAAGACAGGATACCACTTCCGTTTATCCATCTTTGCCAGCCAAACATGGCTTTAGTTGTTGTGGACAAGACAACGGTGGTAGGCCCATTTTTGTTTTTGGCAACAAAGGCAGAAAAGGCCCTATTTCTTTTTGTTCTCAATAAAAGCTATACAAATTACTCCTTCCAAGATTTTATCTGCTAAAAAAACCCTTCATAAATACTCTCTCATTGCCCATATCCCACACATATAAGACATTACAATTGTATCTGCCGTAATCAATCTTGTTTTGTTTTGCATTTTCTTGTATAATAAGGCTATATCAAGTGCAATACGGGATTTTCACCCTATGATTTAATCTTGGCGTGCAGTATTTTTGCCCCACGTGTATTGATTTCCTAGCTCAGCCGCTACAGGCCAATAACATAGATATATGCACTCTAATAACTTGGCATGCCATAGGTTGCCAAATATCAAACTATAGAGCTCATATAAGTGCAAGATCATAAACTACTAATGCAATGTAAGAGCAAGATGCATGAATATAAGTAGCCATTTCCTCCAAAATGGAAGTATTGAGAAGTTGAAAGACCATCACAAGTGCAATGAATGGGCCGTTACATTAGCCATCAAAATAAACTAAATTGTCAAGGAAATTTTGCTCACATTTGAACGAAGCCGTCACTAACTCGATTCCTCCAAAGATGACTTCTGGCATTGCTAACTTGGGGTATCACTTTCCTCCCAACTTTTGGCTTAACTGAAGGCACAAAAAAGTGACAACCGTAAAATTGATCACACAGTTTTCTACCATGCACTCTTCAAAAGAAGTAGAATCTTAAAGCGTTGTATCTGACCAGAAAAACCATGAAATGCACCACCCTTTCCCGTCTTTTCATCAGTTTCCTACAAGCAGGAAATACTTATGTACCAGAAAAAGGAATATGGAAATTCATAGAACCAAATGTGAAGAATTGTTAGCATTATCGGATTAGTAAAACATAATATAGCACAACCTTCTTTTTATCACTTTTATCAGCCTGCTTAACCCATTTTGATGCCGGTAAAGAATTCCTTCACACAAATAAACAATAGTTTGCATCAACGGAGGATAAATCTTTTCACATACGTCAAAGAAATATGTTGTGAACCAAAAAACCTTGTAGGTGGCAAAGGATTCCTTGTAGTTTTCCTAACACCATACAATAAAACAATCAAATTTCTTAGCAACATAAAATTCAGAATATATACAAACAAAATTAAACAAAGCATCACATACCGGCTATCAGTATTAATAGATCCAAGAACCTGACCCTTACTCCTCGGGTCATCAACATGGAGTTTTACATCTTTAGTCCCTATAGTTGTCGAAGAAACACAAAAGTACATAATGTGCTTTCCCATCGAAAATGCTATTTAAATTACAGATGGTACCTCTTTTCAGAGTAGGATAACCAGCAACAGCTTGTCTTTGGTTTTCCCTCGCTTTTCCCTATTTCACAGTAACAAACTTGAGAGATATGGAATGTACGCAGAGATTAGGAAATTACAAAATTGGATTGCTAATATTTGCTTGCCTTGATATCACTAATTCTCCATTCTGCTTCCATGCAATAGTTCATCATTGAAAAAAACCAAAAAGAAAGAGTGGCCTACGGTTGCAAACTCGGTACCTTGCTATACAACTTAAGGAGGTAGATTTGAGAAACCTGCTCACTGTGTTCAGACCTATTTGATCTCCATGTGACTACCTTTTGTCTTACCAGACACGAGAACATCTTCCCCTCTGATTCGACACATACATGAAACATTCCCCATACAACATTAAATATTTCTCCAAAACGAACTTTTCTTTTGTCTTGAAAAAAAAGAATGATATCTCAGTACCCTCCCAACTCTCGAGAGATTCTCCTTTTTCCGATACCAACACTCCATGCCTAGTCTGCTTTTAAGACAACCCTTTTAGCATGATCTGAATGCAAGAATGAAATCAAAATTTACTACACTACTGTACTGTTCTTATGCAGATAGACTATTCTCCTTATGTCCGGTAAGGTAACTTAATAAAAAGTATGTATAAATACTAATAAGCTTCTAATTGCTGCATGAATTCTGGGTGACTAACTGCTAGCAAATGCGCTGACTAGCTACCAAATATGGGTGTCAAAGCTAGTGGTAGGACAGTGTTCCTTGAGAGGCTCCAAAAGAGCTTCTCAATCTGGTCGTGGAAGATGCCCTAGGGGTGACAACTGAGAGGCTAATCTAGTTTTCCTTAGTTTTTTCGTTTTCATTTCCATGTAGCCCAAAAAAAAAAAAGGAATTCACTATTAAGCAGCTATTAGGTAAGGACGGCCTAAAGGGAAAACATACAAAGACAGTAGTTGTAAAACAATCAAGTAATTGAAAAGTAAGCAAGTGTACAAAAACCAGTTTAGATTCACTTAGCATACCATGATATGGACAATTGATGAGGCACTTGCATTCCTAGCGCCTAAATTCATTGATACCCTAGAAATTGTTGACAATAAAACAGTGAAGACATAACCGAACATTTTATTTAAACAAAAAAGGAAGAAAGAAAAACAATTAAACAATAATGAATTATAACTTCATTTTAGCTGGGGAAAAGAGAAGGGGTGGGGGGAGATCTAGAATTCACTACATTGTTGTAATGTCACATATCTAATACTCAATCCTAATTTTCCTGCTTGTCGTACGTGGTTAGACACCAACAAGAAACAAGAAAGATTATCTTAATGACACTACATATTATGCAAGCATATCATTGAATCCACACACTTAAACCCTTCCTACATTTTCACAAAGCATGTTCTTTAAAAGTAGCATCTGCTAGAAACTTTCCCGTGTGTTACGTTTTCCTTTCTCAGATAAAAAACTAGAAGATGTTGGAATTTAAATTGATTATTACAAGTGGCAAACATATTTGCTTTACGTCTTTTTGTTTGGGGGAGAGGGCATGGGGATAAGCAACATAATATAAGTCCAATGAATTTCAAACCTTCTAGCAAACTAGGTTCTGTAAACAAAAACTTGCTTCAAGCTGCAACGAAAATAATATAACCTACAGTAATTTGGGGCCACCATGAACTTCAGTCCCCGGAAAGTTGCTCTGGAGATTGCTCACATCCGCCAAAACTTTTCTTCCAATGTTTCCTTCGTCTAGATAAGGATAAGAAAGTATCAAAAGATTTCCTAGAAAAGCAGCAAAATAAGTTATGATGAAAGATTAGTCTAGACTGGCCTTACTAGAAATATCATGATTGGCTTTACTCTTCTCCAAAGTCTTGGGTCCCTTCAAGTGTTAAAAAAGAAGGAAGTGTGTAACAAGCCCTTGAATATCCAAACATTCACAGACTATCACCCACCCATAACCATTTAAGCAAGTATTAAAGAAAGAGAAGAAGTTGCAAAAACCATTGAATCACTTGCATTGGTCTGAGCAATCCCTTTGATGGACGAACAAGATTTCCTTCTGTGCACAAAAACATTACAAAGAGTCACAAACGTCAAAAAAATGAAATAATTTTACAATAAGAATTAGCAAATTATCGCTAGCCTTATCTTCCATCTCTAACCCAAAAACAGACAAAAGCCAAAGAAAATAGGACGGCATCTTATGTTTAGTGCTGTTGTGTCACATGGAAAGCCAAGCCAAGTAATTGAACAAGGCACAGTTGAATAAAGACATCTTTTTCAACAATAACTAAACAAGAACAAAGAAATCTCAAATAGAAATATAGAATCCCTTTATTTAGGAACTGAGGGAATGAAATCCACACCTAATTGCTCAAGAAAACATTTGGACTTGGGTCAGAAAGCCACATCCTAACTTCTCAAGAAAAAAAAAATTATTCCCTTAGATTTCTGAGTAATTTTCCTATCAGGCTATAGCTTATTTCAAAAGTAAAGTCAGCCGTATCACATACCCTGGTGCCACGAGGGATTCACTTGAAGTTCCGCTGAGGAGAAGAAATATCAGCATCCATATTTAACACCCATCAACGAGAATTTAACACAAAAGACATAATCAACTCAACATACTTGCATTGAGCATTGGTGGAATCACAGGGACGAACTTTAACCCTGCAATTTTCTGTGTAGATCTTGAAACTTTTGGCTCCAACTGTTCTCACAGAGAAATTGAGCCGATAAATATAAGAGATGAAAGAATGTATCCCAAAAGGAAATTAAGACAATGACCAACGTACCACTCTTGTCCATTCCATAATTCTCTACTCGACTCAAGAATGTACTCGATTTTCCCTAAATTTAAAGGGGAACAGAAAGAAGTTCTTTCAGTAGTAGATGAACGCCAAGAAAAACGAAATGACTGAATAAACAATTATTTGGGTTTCTGCATACCTTGACAGCAACCATTTCTTTAAATTCTTTAAGCTATAATTCTTCTCAGACTTCTCGAATGATCAAGTAATACTCCCTGCATAGTTAATCGAATAAATAAAAGGTCACTTCAATGATCTTTGATTCAAATAGGCCTTTTTCCCTAAATGACGTACAAGAAAGCTAGGTTTACAACATGACCGCGTTCCAAGAGAACAAAACATTAGTAGAACAACTAGGTTAGAGTCAGAGAGAAAAGGGCTGAAAGAACGCAACCCTGAGAAATGTCGTGTTACCTGATTCAATCTCCAGCAAGAGAGAAGAAGAAGAACCGTTGCTACGCCGAATCGACGAGATCAAAGAAATGAACAAGAGTCTCAACTCAATCGAGAGATGTCGTGTTACCTGATTCTCAATCTCCCAGCAAGAGTCTCACGACCGCCTCTTTCAATATTTGAAAAACATGTTACTTTTACCCAAATACCCTCGTCCCTCTATGTGCGTGCGTGCGTCCTATGTAGGAGAGTAAAATAGCCCAGCCTTGTCCCTCTATGCGAACCAAAACCCAACTCTCGATGGCTCCTTTCGAGTAGGAGTACTTGCATTTCTATTTTGATAATTTTTTTCGTCTCTTTTTGTGAATTTTTATTGGATTTGCATTATAGTTTTTGATTAAAACAATCTTCTCGATCGTAAGAGTTTAAAAAAATTATGACTAACATTAAAAAATACAGTAATGTATTTTTATTTTTAATTTCATCATATATGGAATTCTTTCAACTTCAATACACATCTTTTGATTTCTTACGTCAAGACAATTGATTAATCTCAAAAAAATAAGAAAAAAAACTAAATAGAAAATACATTAACATTAAGGAAGGCATGCAAGTAATTGCACAAGAGAGTACTTTCTGAGGCTTTTTAAATGCTTATCTTTTCCTATTATACATTTTTATCTTTTTATCCTTGCTAAATGAATTTTTTTTCCACCGTTCAAAGAAATGAACAGTTTTCTGTTAACTGAGTTTAAGTGTTTCCAGGATCAATTTTATAGATGATTCGCGTTAAGTGATAGGGAATGATAGATGGGGGGCGTATCTATTTTTTACACTTGTTAAAGTATCTGTTCCACTATGTTAAAAAATTAAAAATTATACTATAAGTGTTTGTTCCCCTGGGAAGCTGATAGTTCAAATGGTTGTACACGAACTTCTACTGAGGGCGCCGAGAAATAGGGAAAAAATATGACTGGGAAGGGCTTGATCCGAGCATTTTTATGAAAAACTGTTCGGATCAAGTCCCTCCCGGTCATATTTTTTGCCGATTTCTCCGACATACCCTTAAAATCACGTTCTGCACACACACACACAAATTCTTTTCTTTTTTCCCAGCCGTTGGATGAAATCCAATAGCCCAGATTAGAAGTCCTTACATAAGCTATATCAGGGATCCCCTATAGAAAAACATAAATGCTACCTAATATAGCCATCACACATGAACATTGGCTGAATATACCCAAAATATTACTGATCATGTACCAAAATCAGGCTTAGGGTAATGTTGAACATGCACATTCTAGAAATTGCCAAAAAAAATTAAATTAAATTGGTGTCGAGGAAAATTGGGGCTTGAGAAATTTTTATGGGTTCATATAAAATCACCTATCGTGCTTTTTCCTCTCCATAAAAAGTTACCCTTCATTTAGTTAGGAGGAAGTGGAAGAGGAGATAATGTAAAACAGAAAAAATGTGTAATCTTCTATTGTTTGATTTGAGAAGAAAGAGAAAAGGAAAAAAAAAAATTCAACATTATTACATTATTATTGTGCACATTCACTGAATAATTTTGAGTATCATCTAGCCAAGACCCCTTTCCTACCAGCCGATACGGAAAAAAGAAGAAGAAAAGAACAGAAAAAGACCCTTTTCCTACCAAAGACCAATCTTCCTCGTTGCGCATTGAAGAAGCAGCACCAGCAGCATTCTAGGTGCCATTCCAATTTAAGCAATTTCCGTAAAAAGGAACAGAAGAGATGATAATTAGCTGAGCATGGGAAAGGGAATGGGAAACTGGACAAATGATCAAATAAATGCAGAAAAAAGATAAAGATAAAGCACAAGTGTAATTAAAAATTAAGCCAATATCTCTACAATATATTCTATTCGTGAGTTTATACATGAAATCTCCAGTCAACTTTCCAAAATTCCACACAACTACAATACTTCAAATGGACGTGATATAGTCATCACTCCACGGTTTCATATACATGAAATTATACATCCACTAGTGAGAGTACCAAGCCAAGCCCCTTGAGAATGTGTACAATCTTGTTCAGTGACCTCCTGGGTTCCGGTTCCATGACAAATAGGATGGATCGCCAAGTCGCCTGAGAGAGAGAGAGAGAAGCACAATCCATAAAAGTCAAATAAAAGTCGGCAATGCCACAACTTATAGAATTACTCGCATAAAGGTCACAAGAATGAGAATAGTGTGCGGTAAAGGAGGGTGGAGTAAGGATATCACCTTGGCTTAACTAGGTACACAACAGTGAAAGCCATAGCCAGAAAGAAGCACAATCCGCCGACAGTGAGGTAAGCAATGCCGAGAAAGTCATTCTTCCCGCCAAGCCAGGTGGTGGTAGAAAGGACAAGCTTCTTCTTTCCATTGAAACTGTAGGTGTTGTAATTGTTCTGCAACATCACCTCAATGGTGTCATTTTCCTTCAGATCTACCTCTATCTTTCCATACAACTTCCTAAAAGTCGGCAGAGCTGCAGTTCTCATCCAAACAATGAGGTCCTCCTGCTGACTCAACTGTCATAACAAGATTATAATCAGTAAATCTTTTGTAAGAACTTTTTCTATATATCCAAAGGCCATTGCAATTAACTTGGATGGCTCATTTCCACATGATTACAAAAAAGGGCAGGAAAACGTCAGAAGAAAAAAGCGCGTGTCAATGAGCTTATATTAGATAGATTTATCGACGGGCTTCCAGGAACTCAAATCAGAAAAAAACATTTACAAAATCATGTAGGCGGAGGAAAAAAAGAACGAACGAAAGAGAGAAAGAAAGAAATAAAGAATAACCTTACATTTTCGAAGATGCTTTCCTATTTTTGCAGTGCAAGTTATTTAACATTGCCAATAGTTTTGTCTTCACTGAAGATCGACGACGAACTTCATCCTTACTGATTCTACTAATTTTTTTGTCCAGATACATTCCCGAATATAAGAGGATTGACTATGATATGATGCCATGTCACTTCTCAAGTGATTCCCAAAAGAAACTGTTCCCATTCTTGGAGACAAGTAGAACATGACCATTGTATATGTCAGACACAATACAAATTATTAAAAGCTCTCTAACCAGTCGCAGATGACAATCCACAACCACCTAAAACATAATTTCTTACTTGACTATATATATACTATATTTTTCAACTGGTTTTCAGACTTTACACCCAAAAGTTAAGTGGCTTGCCAATTTGGTCACATGGTAGCAATAAAATGCCACATTACAGCAACCACTAATGTTCTTTAACAGAGCAATATTTTATTATTCCATCCTAATTACAGGATCGTAGATTAATATTAGACTTCCATATAACCCAATTTTAACATGTATACTCAATACGTTACTGTACATTGTCAAAGATGTCAAAATTAAGTATGATGAAAAGTGGAACACATGAAGAACTGCTAATATACCAAGGCATATCCACACCAACATAAGTAGGAACTTTCTAATGAAGGGTGCAAGATCAACTTTACGGAAAAAGAGGGGGAAAAGAGAGAGGAAGGGCATTGTTTTTTATCATGCTGAGAGCCCAACTTTTCACATGTGATGACCTGAACATAAACTCCAACCCTTTACTTTTTAAAAGAGAGTTTATAGGTAAAGCCTTACCGGTATGGACGAACTGAGATTTTTGCCCCCTATAAGAGCTCCACTCTGAAAGTTTTTAGGGTAGACATCTTTTCCGAACTTATTATCCCTATCGCTCTTCCATGAGATGCCGTTCTTGTTTATTGTCAAATTCTCGTTGTTAAGGGTGAAGTCATAAGTATCATTGAACAAGCTCCAAGCTATAAGACCGCAAGGCACAATCGACACTCCCTTGGCAATATCTTCAGGTTTGCATGCGCTTGTGTCAGTCTCACTATTATTGTATTTCAACTGCTGATCACTCCGGCTCTTCACATACCTGGAAAGAAGTTCATCACATGAAACTGAAAAAAGAGAGGTATAGAAACTAAAAATGTACTTCGGGCACTTACTGGCAAAAGATATCCCAAGTGTCTCAGCCACAAATTAAGATAGCCTCACATTGTTATGGCGATAAATGAATCAAGGAAGGCCTTGACTTTCCTACTAAAACGTACTAAAATCACATTTTATGTTTTTTTCTATTTTGTTTGTAAATGAGCATTGTTAAGAACAAGTTCAAAGGGTGCATACCTTCCAAACTACAAAAGAAAAACAGAAGGAAAAAGATCATCAAAACTGTACATACGCCAGGTTTTGGGAACAAGAGATTGAACTTAAGCATGTTTAAACCATAGTTGTCAAACCGTGAGTCGAACCGAGAATCGAAATGGTCCTTTCTGAATCGTGAATCAAACCGAGAAACAAAATGGTCCTTTTCCCTATAGAATCATGAACTGTTCCGATTCAGTCATGCTTCCTAGAATATATTGAACTATACATTTATACCTTTGGAGTAGAAAGATATACAATAAAGTGATTATGTTAGTCTTAAATCAATAAGAAGCATGTCTTAAGTGATGAATTGAGGCCCCCCTGACGGAATTTCACTTGATATAGGAGGCACAATCAATGGAAGCCTACTAAGTCCCTCGCATGGTCTAATTTGCAAGAGATATGGATTCGATGAATTCAACTTTTACAGTTCATAACTTCATATAGTCCTAATACTCATCACCTCATAAGGCTTTAGATACCCAATTCGTCACACTATTTTAAAATATCTCACTTGATGACTTTAAATTACTTATTTTGCAAGTGAAATATGTTGAAGTGAACCAACTTTTAGGTCCATTGAACAGAATAGTACGATACGTATCGCTAATCGTATTTCGTGATCCAACGATTCACTGTATCTATGTGAATCGCATGATTTTGGCTTCCAACAAGTCACCCCATAGATATGTAGACACCCTATTCTGGACTGTCTAGATTAGTTTACTTAAGGTTTTTGATTCCCCGATGATGAGTAAGGTCAAGAACATCCCGAGATTGTTAGTGTGTTTGAGTTTTGAGAGTTCCAAACCTCATTCAAACCCTCTTGAATTCCTTTTCAAATCCTTCAAACCAGAACCAAATGGCCTCAGCAAAACCCTACTTGCATACGCTGGTACTGTACTGGCGTGCGCTGGTAAACTGCCACGTGTCAGTCATCGACCGTTGACCCAGTTGCCACTGGCGCACTCAGGTAGAGGTCTAGCGTACGCCGGTCAAAGCCAGTCAAATCACCTTTATTCAACCACATGCACAAGACTTTTGGGCCCCCAGAATCCTGTACATTCGTCTGGTGGGTGTACTCGTGCAGGGGATGTTCCCCCCTCTCTCCTACAACCCCTTTCAATCAAGTCCCATGCATTTAATGCATGGAGACTTCTCTAGTTCTCTCTCAAGGTTAACCAGCCTTAAACCCAACTGGTTACAGCCCCTTTCAGTCACTCCTTGCCTATAAATACCCCCCTTGCATTTATATGCAAGGGGTTACACACATTGAAAAGCTCCAAGTCTCTTTCTCTCCCTTTTTCTTTGGTTCTTTGCTTCCTCTTCTTTCATCCATTGAAAGAGTAAGCAAATGAACTCTCCACACACCCTTCACACTCCAAATACTCACCATCCATCCATCAAACCTCAAGTTCAAAGCTCAAACCCATCATCAAACTCAAAAACCAAAGGTATACCACCTGTTGTAAGCTTTCTGTTCTGACCCCTGAGGGGGGCTGACAGGGTCAAGGCTGGTAATCAATACCAGTCCTGGCCCTAAAGCTGGCAAGGTTTCAAAGATCGTATATAGCTTTTAGTGGCGCATGCCAATAGAATTGAGCCGTACGCCAATTATGGTTGTATGTGCAGTACTGGAGTGGGGATCACTACTTAGCTATTTTCTGTTTTTCTTTCCATTTCATCACCTTATTGCATGTTAAAAACCAGTTTACTGCTTTCTGTATTTAGAGCTGCGTAATGATAGTACTCAATATTTACTTATATTTGCATTGGAATGCCTCTGAGGTCCTTCTGGTAATGTTCCAGAGCCCAGAAAGTGCAAATCCAAGCACTGGACAAAAGGGTGTAACTGGCGTACGGCGCCCTATTACTGGCGAACGGCAGCAATATTTAGCCTTGTGGCTGGCCATTGCATGGCAACTAGGCCTTGGCCTCTGTTTATTTCTCCACACTGTTTATGGGGTGTTCTGTTTATTTTAGGGCTCTAAAGCCATTTCTAATTTCTGTAACTATATATAGGCTGTGATATAAATTGTGTGGTTTGTCCTGGGTGTGCACTGTCCTTTCCAGAGCCTAGAGGGTTGAGAATAGGAGTTGTGAGTTTAAGCTTACCGGCGCACGCTAGTTCGGGTGTGGTGTACGCAGGTCATTTCTGCATGCAGTGGCTCGTCCAGTGCATGCAGGTTTCTTCCTGCGCACGACACTCCGGACCAGTGTGTTCTAGTCTGTTTAAAATGCTCACAAGTGCTTATTCTCAATCTATACTATTTGTTTCAATAAAGCAAGCATCTCATTTTGTCACATAATGCAACTTGTTACAGTTTAAATCCCCTTTAATTGTTCCCTCGCCCTAAATGGCTAAAAAATGATTAATGAGAGAAAAGTGCAAACATTTTACAAAATGCCCGAGTAGAGACCGATCTCCGGATTGGGCGAGAGGGGTGCCATAAAACCTTTCCCCTTTCGTAACATGGCTCCCAACCTCAGATATAAAAGGTGACGACGGTCCAATCTACAAAGTCTTTTTCAAATCAAAACGTAGCAAACGTTTCAAGTTCGGTTCCTTGGGTGCATACCGCAAAACCCGAGTGGCGAATCTAAATTGTAAGCGTTTTGGCGAAACGCGCTTTCCAAAGAGGGCGCACCCGATTTTATCCATAAAATAAAATTTTCAGGGGCGTGTGCCCACAAGATACGTATAGTGCCATCTTATGGTTTTGATAACAAAAGGATTGAACTAATTAATTTGAGAAGCCTTCACTCTAACTTCATATTTAATGACTTTAATCTGATCAACCATAAACCAGGAGCCATTTGATTCCCCTTGAGAACCTTGTTATTTCTTTCTTGCCACACAAGGTATACACCATGGCCGCCCAAGCTTAACTTCCAAACATCACTGTAAATCAAGAAGCCAAAACACCTTTTGATGGTAGGAATTTCTTTTTTAACGGCTTCTTTTTTCCTTTTTTTTTTAACAGCTTGATGTTAGGGCTTAATGTCAGAGAATAGGAAGTCTGATTGCTCTTGGAAAAGAACAGTCAAACCAAAAAGTAGATGGGGCAAAGTTTCATCAAGATGATGAAACGAACGAGCAAATAGCATCATCAACTCCATTAGTCATTCCATGAGATTACTCTATGTCTAGAGAAGCTTTTAGGGAACCAGACAACGAGAGATGCTGCCAGGAATAGGGATAGTGTTGCCTAGACAAGAGTGAGACCATCTCAAAAGGTAAATTACTCTACCAGCCACCGACCAATAGTACCTAGAGTGAGAGCTGACAAGGACAACTATTGCAAAAGCACAGTGGCATGCTACAAACCAAGGGATTAAAGGCTTAGATGTAAATTGTTCCATCAAAAACTTTGACTTCTGGTGTATTGATCAGGTTCTTCAGAATCATCCCACTCAAAACAATCAAATATATATTTGCAACCAAAAAATAGCATCTTTTGTTCTAAAAGCAAGTTAAAAGGGAGAATAGTATTACATTGCTTCGAATAGCTCCGAGACGAAAGTTAGAGTTTTGTGATATAAACACAAAAGTGATGAGAATTTTCCATATCCGGTCCCCAGATTTACTTTCCAGTAGAACCAACTGGAGCCAAAACAAAGTATGAACCCACTAAAACGACCACCGTCATATAGAGTAACTTGACCAGTTACCCACCAAAGAAAGAAAAAAAAAAAAGCAACCTGTTCAAATTGGTCTGCAGACTCTGCACTGCCTCGACAGCTTATGATAAGGACAATTCCAAGGGATTACAGTATTAACTATACATTGATTCGGAGGTGAATCACAGTACATTATGTTCCCACATAAACCTCATCCTAGTAAAACAAAATATACACAACACTTGCACCCCCACACACCAACAAAAGTCAGGAGAATGTATTGGAAAGAGACAGATTTCAGATCACAGCAGTCCAGTATTGTTCAAAGAAGGTGGGTGAGAAATTAGAAATATTTCCTTCCAACACAAAGTAACAATCTAATCAAATCACCACAATGGTCAAAGATCCACCTCAATTCTGGATTAGTCGGATGTGCATTCCAATAACGACAAGCAAAAGTGGACTTGAAAAAGGGTCAGGCCAAGGCCTAAAGAATGCAAAATGCTGTTTTGCACTTATTTCTACAAAACCCAGCAAGTAAGACACGAGATCCACAAGCTTTTGAGCTCAATATCAATCTCTTAAGAGGTAGAAGAGAGACCTACGACAACATACTAAAATATAAAACTTCACTTCCTAAATACCTTTAAACACTTCAACAGAAGATAGAGGTATCTAAGGAGTTGCTTCGTTCTACAACCCAATCTATATGTATCTAAGGAGGTATGTCATTCTTAAGTACCTAACAAGAAAAATGAAAAAATAACAAGAAGGCAGCAAGTGCCAAATATGCAGCCACAACAAACTAGTGGCCACTGACTCGTAGTGCCATGCAAACATTCAATGATAAGTGACACATGGTTTTGGATGCAGACACCTATTGGCGTGCATCCTACATACAACCACTGCAGCAGGGATTCAGGGAGAAGCTGCTAACATGCAACGACCTCAATAAAAAAACTTGCTAAAAACTCACAAGTGGCTTGCACACACCCAATGAGGTTTTCTTCCAATTAAAGAAGCTAACAACAAAACTGTATACTCTAAACGGATAACTGGTTGAATGAAACCCGTTTTTTGGATTCCTTTTTCTTTATTAGACAACTTTTCCTGGAAAAAAAATAAATAAGAAAAAGTTGGGAACTTCTGCTTCATAAATCACATTTTTTCTGTACAATTGTCCTACATTTCAGGTGGTCAAAGATTGAACAATCGATAACACATGTATGTAGTGGAAGTTAATAATATTACTGAAAGATTCTTTTATCAAAGCAAAGACAGGTTATAGATACCTGCGATGATTCTGGTAGAAGTTGTCAAGCTGGTAATAGACATAAATAGGATGCTTCATATGCTTCGGCACCTGACATATTGAATAATAATTATTGTACCAATCGATTCCATAACCCCAACATTTAAGATCATTCTCAGATTAAACATGATCTTCAGCCCATGCGAAGGAAATATACCGTCAGTGTTCTGTTGCAGGATTTATCCCCAGGGCTTTGAATGTATTGGACCTTGTCACTTATGTTTTGTGGAATGCAGTCAGTTTCATACCGATCAATAATTTCAACCACCTAATTCAAGGAAAGAGAATCATAGGCAAAGAAATAAGAAAGTCAAATGAAGAAAGATTGCTAAGAGCTACATCAGTCTTGAGCATACATCTCGGGAAGCAAACAAGGACGCTACTCCAATGGGAATAAAGACAATGCTGACAAGCATGAATGCTGAAATCACCTGCACAATACAAAGAAAGAAGTCTAAGACAAAAAAGGTCTACAAGGTTTCCAGAGTAACTAAATGAGCATAAGAAGTTACAGAACAAGCGAACCAAGTACGCACCCATCGTGGTGTAAGAATCGGTTTGCAAGCTGGAAGTTCCTGTTGAGTAAACCTCGAATCTGAACAAGAGTGGGTTATTGTCCTTCATCTTTGTCTCATTATGTAAATAATATTGAATAACACTGGATCCACCACTGATTGGATAGGTTGTTTTAAAAGGGGTGAGACAAATGTAGTAGCCCTTTTGCTAATAGGCAAATATGAAAGTATTTAAACATCAAATTACATGGCTTTCTTAGGCGGGGAAACTTGACATTGCTTTAAAGGAATGCCGCTTCAGTGCTTTCCCCATATCTCAGAGCATCGGTGACACATACATAACTGAAGAATCGAGAAAACAAACTACACATATTCCAAAAAGCACGCCAGATTATTAGCCGTGTTACATCACTTACGTGCTTCTCATTAATTTTAGTTGTTCTACTCTAAAAACCATTTTACCAGTAGGTGAGCACAAGTACAGTTAAGGTTCTCCCTTCGAGTTACACAAGCAAACATCCCAAGTAAAATCCAGAGGATAAAATTATGACAGATCAAAAGTAGGACCTGGAACAACTAGTGGTAAACGTAAAAAAGCCAAAAAAAATCTACACGAAATTTGAGCAAAACGCATGGAGTATAATTTATACATGATCAAATATTGGGAAAACCGGCTAATTGATCGAGCATATGCATCAAAACAGGAAAACAGAGCAATTGCACAAGGAACCAATTCCGACAGTTTACGATAGATAACCAGGATGCTTGGGGATGGAACAACTCCCTAGAAGGACAAAAGAACATGACTTTACAATTTAAATCTAGTTGACCAAATTTGTAAGAACTACATCTGGGCACTAGGTTACTCAGACACGAGAGCAGAAAGAAGAGAAACAATATAGATACTCATAATATGATTCAGGAAGAGAAACAAACATTTGGGTCGCTTGGAATTTCTTCTGGGTGTTGAAGAATCGGTGGATCCAGCGCCTCCGGAGCTTGAAGACGGAGCGTTTGAATTCATCATACTACTAGTTTTTTTTAAATACGAAGAATAACTGATGGAATAAAGCTCAACAAGAAATAGAGGAGGATTGATCAAATCCCGAGCGGTATAAAGAGGATGATGAGAATCTAGGCGATCAAGAAATGAAACAGAACTTGTTTCGAAACATATAGGAGTACTAGAGGGACGGCAGGAGGGGGGGTTTGGTTTTGACTTTGAAAGGTAAAGGGAGAGCAAGTAAACAAAAGGAAACTTGTACTACTACTAGTATAATCTCTCTCTCTTCCCCCCTCGGACAAGGTAGCCACGCTTCCCTCCCTTCGCCTAGGAGGATCAACTTCAACAATTGAACGCGCGAGACAAAGACAATAATAACCAAGACCAGAAAAAAAATAATAATAATAATAGTCAAACAATAACAACGCGGTTTCCTGGACCCGGTCCATCTAGAGATTGTACATCTAATCTTACTTTCGTAATCCGTGCTTTAATCTGGGGTTTGTTAGGAACATGGAGAAAAGAAAAGAAAGAGAAAATCATTAAATTTTCCCGTTTGATTTGAGAGAAAAACGCAAAAAAAATAACAAAATTAATTAAGAATTAAGCAAGGTAAATTCTTGGACAATGATTTTGGCACTCACACTCTAATATTTTGTCTTTTACTAGTCATGTCATGTGTATTTTGAAAATTAAAAGACATGAATATTAGTAAAAGACAAATAATGAAATGTGACTAGAAAAAAAATGGAGTGTCAAAATTAATTACCTAAATTCTTTTCCACATTTTTCGTAAAATTTTCATTTTTAATTACTTTCGTTTTCATTTCCTTTGTTTTTCTCCAATTCCAAGTAGGCTGTTAATGAAAATTACAGTGGTTGACTTTTCAAAAATCACCATGTTGTCTCTGACTCTCTCAAATGCATCTAGCGATGTGATGATTTTTCCATTTTTGGTTCTTTTTAGTAATTTCACGCGGATTGGTTGTAGCCTTGTAGGGAAGGCGTGGTCAAATCAATTGGCCAAAAAAAAAGTGAAATTTTCAAAATAACATATGAATTTAAGTTTATTTTAATTAAATATTTGTACTTACAAAATCCCCTAATTAAAGCCCCTGCCATTATTGTCACACCCTCGATTTTCAACATGAATAATAATAACATCTGATAATTAAAATCCTCACTGGAGTTACAATTAATAACCCAAAAGGCAGTTCAGTCTCCAAATCCACAAACTTGCCCCAATAAATACAGAGTTTCAAAGTAGATAAAAACTATATAATGCGATTTAGTTTATAAAGATAAAGATAGACAAATGCTTCCGAAAATAGCTTTAATCGAAAACAACGGCATGCACTCCAAGCACTCCATGACCGAGACCTGCAATGTACCTGAAAATGATAGGTTGAGCTACACTAGCCCAGCAGAGAAATTTATACACAAGTTATAAGAAAATATAATGAGCTATGCATCTAAAGTGAAAGAATATAGACAAATATGCCCAAGGTTTATATGGCTATCAACAAGCAACCCATTATGGCTACAGGATTCTAGACAATCTTATATGCAACACCTATCATCTCACATTTCATACCATTGCCACTAACATTCCCATATCAATCACAAATAATCAAATTTTGGTTTCTCAACCAATTCGTCACATCACATATAATTCCACAATCTTTCTCATTCTCATTTCACAATCTTTCTCTTTTGTTTCCAAATAAGTGTAATGGATAGAAATACGTGACCTATAAGGGTCAAGCTCCGTTGATTCGAACTTGAATAACCGGAGTCCGTTGATTCGATGAACGAATACCGAAAATCGTTGATTTGCTCAAGAATAGCCAGAGAATTTTTAATAGAAAAATCCTTTTCCCTTTTAAACATTCCAATTTAGTAAAAACCACTATTTCTTTCTTTTTTTCGATAATCTCATATCATAACATCCAAGGTTTGTAGAGACCCGCAATTTCTTTTAATAGATTTAAAGGTATCATGTGGAATAAAATGGAGAAATTGGTGGAGAATATT
>JAOTQK010000019.1:158704-197141 GCA_025642025.1 Rhododendron ferrugineum
TTGTAATAACTTATCTTATCTTTTGATTAAACTTTGGAGATTTGGGCCCAAGTGCCATTGTTGTAACCTTCTGAACTCGATAGTGCTCAATGAATGAATATGAGAAAGTCTTTTGGGGTTATTATAAGTATACCGCGGTGGTTTTCTTTTTTAAAGTTATTATTATTATTATGTTTAAAATCGAGGGCGTGACAAGGTTTTTCGCATGTATCGCTCGTTTCCGGTCATCTCACCGAATGTCCATGGTGATACCCGTTCATTTGCGTGGTTTTGGTCGTCTAACCGAATGTCCATGGTGATACCCGTAGTGTCAAGTCCGGTCGTCTCACCACCGAGTGGTGATACCCATAGTGTCAAGTTTTCGTTGTGTCCGTAACCTCAAACAGTCATTCATATTTCATTATGCTACAAACAATCAACCATCACATACCCCAACAGATAGATACACACACACATTTCCCTCAAGTAAATCACCACATCATCCTACACGGCGTATTGAACTCGTTAGTAACTTTACGACACACTAACCACTAGCCTCTACACTAGAATATCATGAAACGTTAGCTCAAGGAGTTTAGGGTGATCAATGAGATGAAACCACAAGGATACGAGTTACTATATTACCTTTAGGATCACTAGCCATACCCACAACTACATATCACACTTACCACAGCGCCTCATATAATCTACTGTACACCTAAACAACCATACGGTACATTTTCCATTTACAATGGTACCAAGGTTTCGTTTAACGAGTATCGAAGGGATGGGAACGATCAACAAATCATTGGAACCCGAGTAATCAAGTTTAGAGATGATTAGAATGTGATTGGAGAGTGTTAGAAGTGATCGGAGTCCAAAACAATCGAAGTGGGAACAACATGGGCAAAACTGTCCCACAAGCTCCTGGTATGGATACAACAAAAAAGATTGTATCGATACAATAAGCTTATGGTGCTACTGGATTCAGGATAAGCAGCTGGTATGGATACAACAAAAAAGGTTGTATCGATACAGATACGTTACGAGCAGCGATTCTGCAGAAATCTAAGAACGAACATATCTTCAAATTTCGACCAACTAGGGCACGATTTAGGCACATAATTATCACATAAGCCCATAACAAAAGTAAGAAATCCTGACCTTGAAGTTGGAGAGCAAACACGCAAAGAGATCGGGCCACGTGAACTCTTGGACTCAAACTTTGCAATACGCCCAAAATACTCCTCTCCGAGCCAAACCGGACAAGCTACAAATTCAATGGCATGTGAGGAAGGTGGAGAGAGGGTTGAGTTCCTTGGATTTCAAGCTTTGGTGGTGTTCTTTGGTGGGAGCGCAAGAGAGAGAGAGTGAGAGCCGAAGGGAGAGGGAGAGGGAGAGGGAGAGATGAGAGAGAGAGAGTGAGAAGGGGAATTTTGATCCTATACACACACCCACCCACCTACATATACTAGCACCCTATCAAAAATTACACTCACACTCACTCAATATTACAATTCTATCACATTAGCCCCAAATCAAATAAATTCAACAAATCTCATATTTTCCTCAATTATAACATCAAGTAAACCTTTTAGACATTTTCCAAAA
Organism: Rhododendron ferrugineum; assembly: GCA_025642025.1. Taxonomy (NCBI): domain Eukaryota; kingdom Viridiplantae; phylum Streptophyta; class Magnoliopsida; order Ericales; family Ericaceae; genus Rhododendron; species Rhododendron ferrugineum. The sequence goes on from JAOTQK010000019.1 coordinate 160,295, forward strand.
TTACGGGTCTTTACAGTTATACTCCGTCTAATTTATCCACAAAGTGATGACGTGACAACTCTTACCCGTTAAGTGGCCCCACGACACATGGTATGAAGTCAAGGGATGCACACAATCAAAACCCTTACCTTTACTTCAGCAACCCAGCCACATATCTCATTCACCCACCGCCATACCATAACCGTTTCTCTCTCCACCCATCTTTCTCTTCCTTCCCCAATTTTATCCTTCTCCTCCTCACCCATGGCTGAATGACACTAGGTTGGTAGACTAATTAATACACACTTTTACTAGTAGACTAATAGGAGAACGTTTCTCCCTCTTCATTATTCAATGCTCATTGTTTGTCGTTCTCTCTTTATTCCTCTTGACATTATACATATTAATTTGTGTATGTAATATACCCCTGCACACCACTTACATTATCCACTAAGTAGCTGTATTGGGATTTTTTGTAGGCTTTTTGTTAAAGGAGAGAAACATCACCAGTGACGAAAAATCAATCACGGATCGAGCATTCAGACTGGTGGGAGAACTTCGAGGCGAGGCATGGTGGAGTGATAACGCAGCCGTGTCGATCATCATTAGCTGGAGCCTTCTCACATTCGCGACAGTGAATGCTTTTCCAGTGGGGCTTACGGTGGCCGCCGAAGGCACATGGGCGGAGTCTGATCGGTCATTTAACGAACTCCGCCCATGTGGGGAGAATAGGGTTTTGATTTGGGGAGAAGAGAGTTTTGATTGTCTGCAACTTTTTGGGCTGCTATTGTGTGCCAATGGGGCATTTAACATCCAAAAATGCCATGTCACCACAAATTGGAGGAAGTATAACGGCAGGGGTCTTAATTAGGAGGTTTTGTAAGTATAAGTGTTTAATTGAAATAAATTTAAGTTCAAGTATTTATGTGACATTTAGGTGAAAGTTCATGGGTCATTTTGAAATTTTTCCAAAAGAAAAAGGACAGATAAAAGAAGCCCAAAAACAGACAGAGTAAGAAGAGAAGAGAAGAGAAGAGGATCCGATTATGTCAATACTGTGGGAGAAGAGCGGGACGTGGAGGTGGATAGTGAGGCAGACGAAAGAGTCGAAGCCCTTCTTCCTAGCATTCGCCACCATTTGTGGAGTGGTACCTGGTGTTATCGGCTATGGAGTTATGCAGATCACCAACTCCCGCAACCAACAACTCGAATCCCACCTCCGCCACAACGCTCCACCCGATTCCCTTGTACGCATCTTTCTATAATTGATGATTAATTATTCCCTGGCCTGCTTCTTTCTTCTGTTACTCCATTTCCATGCCAAAAATTGTTTATCCTCAGTTACTACTCCACTATTTATTTATCAGATCAGATTATTACTATTAAGGGCTTCTTTTGGTTTATTTATTTTTGTGGTGGTTCTATTGTTCCTCACAAATTAATTGAAGATTCAAAAAATAATATACTACAACGCAACTACTAAAAAGTAACAATGAAAAAGTAATAAAGATGATCAGACATGAAATATTTACGTACTAGTTTGGCCAAATTCGACCAATGTCCGTGAGACCAATATGTTATTCACTACTACAAGTCGTAAATCTTGCTAGAACACCCTTGAGTTTGAAGACACAAACACTTAAAGGCACCCCCTCTCACAACTGTGAAGACCACACTATCTTGCCCAAGCTTTGACTTGGCCCTTGCACCAATACATCCCACACATTCAGCACGTGTTACTCTCCCTTATAAACCTCATAGGAGGATATAGAACATCAAGAATCGACCAGTGTAATTAACCATCGTACAACATGAATGAGTAACAAAAGCGAATAATGTTCCAGAAGTTGGAACTTCAACAAACAACATTGGGGATTTCCAACCATCCTAACACTTTTGGAGTTTGGATATGTACTTCCACCCCATCGCTACCAAGTCCACTTATGCAGATAATTATTTGCTATGCTAAACGAAAATCCTTGAAAAATGAGCTATATATTCAGAAACATGGGGCATCACCCTCAGACAAAGCAAATTAGAAAACTAGGTAAACTTACAACTGGACAAGCCAAAAAGACTACTACAATAAACAATACAAAAGTCAAAGAGTTCCTAGAGAAAAAACTTCCCAGGGATTAAACCACAGCTTGTCATTTTCCCACCATCTTTTATGCACATTGGTAGAGTCATTCCAAACAGGACATACCTTGTTTATTGCTCTTGCTTGCAAAAAAATTCAGAAGCCCCAACATGCTGATAAGATTTGGAATTTTTCCATATTTGTTATTAAACATCTCCCAAACTTACCGGCAATTCCTTGTATTATGTTATACGTCCCCACCTTTCGTGCTTCACTTACCTTTTAGGCTTTTACATACTTGAAAAAACCAGGTCATATAACTGCTCTGTGTAATCATCCGTAGACCTTTTCCTCATTAGCAATTTTCTGCCTTTGATATTTAATGGAGTATAGTTGTGAGGAAGAGAAGTTGGCAAGTCATTTTGAGTTTTACGCATACTTGCCAGTTCCCGGTGATTGTAAAATTCGTTGTCAGTATTCATTGGTTTAAGGATGTACTGCTTTGAGTGTTCATCCGGGGAAATTCCACCATACTATTGTGCAACATATGCAAGAAAGTTAATACCTTAGGTGAGGTAAAGCAAGGTGCATACACAAACCCAACTCCAAACACCATCAAATTGTTTCCCTTGATCTATGTTCATGTCTGCTTTATTTATCAAAATGTGCAAGGTTTCTGACTTTGCGTTTTGTCTCTTTCCTTGTTAAGATTCAAGATAATTGGCCTCTAGTTTCTGTCGTCTTAAATCTTTAGGACCGTGTTCGGTTTGGGTTTTGAGGGAGGTTTTAAAGTGTAATGAGTGGAGAGATAGATAGAAAATTTATTGGGGACCGTGCACAGGGGTTTTGAGTCCCCCAAACGAACAAGCCCTAGTTGTTTTGGTATCAATGTCTGGACAGATGCGTCATCAGGCCGCTGTTGAAGTCCAGCATCTAGTAGCTTCTAGAGTATGATTTTAGATGATGACCTGCATGCCTTAAAAACCTCCATGTAAGCTTTCTTCCATAAGCGTAAAAAGCATGTGCAAGTATTATGACCGTATGGTCAGCGCAATTACAGAAAACAGTTGATAGCAGGGGCAATTGGTGGATAAATCTAATCTCTTGGCCTCTTTCATGGTTTGCACTTGACTCGTGATGACAGTACTAGTTTGGTTCTTGATTTTCTTGCTTTCTTCTCTTTGATCACTTTCTTTGAACTTGAAGATATAGCGCTCTCTGTTTTTCTGCTTCTATTTATCTTCATTAACTTACTCTTGGATTACCGTATAGTTCCTACTCCTGCATAGAGTGGTGTCTAGACATAGCTCTTTCTTCTCGTTCTTCTTTTGGTCCTGATGTACTATTTGACTTGTGAATTAGATGATGGGGAAAGTAAACAAAGGCCGTCTGGCAGAATACCTTGGTGAACTACAGAGGAAAGAGGATACAAACGACCGATATGTTGCTGCTTTAAGAGGGGAGACATTGACCAGGAAGCCGTATGTGAGGATTCAACCTGTGCCAAAGGAAAGCAACTCCGAGAGTAACAAACAACAGCAGAAGTAGATGGGTTGGTCAACTGATGGTGTGCGGAGTCCTAATTTTGAAATGGTCTGGGTCATAATTTACGCCATTTTTCTTCTTTGCTGGCATCCTAGACACATCTAGGTGACATTTAATATTACTATATGCTTTACAGTTGTAATCTTGTTCGAAATGATTAGATCTACTGATTGGGTTTTGAAACTTCAAGATTTAAGCTTGATCTTGGGATCCAAGTTGTGGTTCACCCCGGTGTCTAGGCTTGATCAACAGATCTGGCTGGTTTCTGGTCTTTTCTTTTTCTTGTTTTTTGTCTGTGATGACTTTGTGTTGTCTACTGTGGGGTTTTCACCAATAACTTGTTTATTATGACTTCTTTGATTTGGTGAAAGTAAATCTTGGGCGGTTGTCCTGTAGTTGCATTTTTCTAAACTGCATATATTCAAGAATGTGAAATTCTGTAGGCAGATAAAATTCTCCACCTTTTTTGGCCTTTAAGCAACATAATTACCAATTTCCTAGGTAGGACATGTTCTTAGGCGCCGCAGTTCTGATACAAACCTAGACACTGATCAAGTCCCACAAACCTAGACACTGATCAAGTCCCACATGCCATGCCGCATTTTGCGATATGGCCTCGGAGTTTTAAGGATGACGGAAAGCTTTGAGACATGATATGATCTGGTGTTGCCAATTCCGTACGGTGAAATTGAATTGAGGAATCTTGCAAATGTAAGTAGGTAATTTTCTGGATCAATAGTTTTAGAAGAGAGATGTATATTATGCGTATTAATTCCATGATTCTGACCATGAACACCAAAGGCAAACAATAATCCTATAGGTGGCTGCACAGGATGCAGTTTACAACATAGAACTCTTGCCACAATCGCAGTACTGCAATCACAACACAACATAACGGTCAAGTATCACTGAAATACATGACAGCAGACTTTGGTTCAGAAATTGTTGCTCATACACCAAACATAAAGCAATTATACAAACACACAATCCAATCAAAGAGGAAGAAAAAAAAGAGTTTACACCACCACACCACACAAAGCCCGGAAGTAACTGGATATTTCCTAATCACTCATCTGCCTTGCATTATTAGTAGACTAGCCATCATCAGCACACAAAAGAAGTTTCAACATGATTGTCACTGCAATAGAGGCCTGGACGCTGTGTGAAACCCTGGCTCTTCAACATCTCCCTTGCCTTCAATACAAGCTCCTGATTAGTAACTGTGCCATCAGTTTCAGCAATTATGGTCTGAATTGCATTGCTAAGAGCCCCATAAGCTTCATCAGCATTGCCAGACGGGCTAGCATCTGCAGAAGTTTGATCAGTTTGACAGCCACTGATCAGAATACCATTGTCAGGAAGAGCCCGCCCACTTGCTCCCGCATAAACCTCTTGCTTTCTGCTCACTTGTGTTTCTAGAGCAGGTTTTGCATAGTCTTCATTGTTTCCATCTAGCTTTTGCTTGAGGAACTCCTGAGCCAGATTTCCAACCATCCCCATCAATCCACCACCTTCACCGTTGCCCCCACCACTGCCATGTTCCTGGAGTTTGTTCATGATCACCTTCATAAACTTCTTAACCTTGGGGCTGGCATCTTCACCAAAGACGTCAAAAAGAGTTGGCCTCAGCTTGCCAACGTCAATGTCATCCTTACCAGTTTTCTGCTTGAGTATCTCGATCAGAGTTGAGAGAGGCAAAGATTTGTTCTTGAAATACCCCCAATCTCCGTATCCTCCTCCTTCAACTTCTCTATCCTCAAAATTTTCTTCCTGGTGCCGATTGTGGTGGTGGCGCAATCCTGAAGGTAGGTTTATTCCACGGGACTCAAATGCATCCTCCACAGTTTTATGCAAGAAGCTTTTAAATCCAAAGCCCGATTCAGATTCAGATTCCTGTCCCTCACGAGAATGCTTGGAACTCTCCCCAATTTGCTCTTTGGCCTCATCAATAAGGCCACCACTATGGCAAGAGTCAGATACAATAGTAAGGCGGCAACCTTCCGGTACATTGTCTACAAACTCCCGGAAATCATCATCTGTGCACACACACACACACACCAGCAAAACAGTTAAATCTCTCCCTCCCCCTCAGCTGACGCGTGTGTGTGCGCATCTACATGAATGTGAAAGAAAGGCAAAATACCTACTTTTCTTGTATTTGTCCTTGAATTAGACCACTAATTAGTTTTGTAGGTTCCTGTCGATCGTGTAATATGCCAGGAGCACCCATCCACTTAAGCCAACTTACCTTAATTATATGAACTACACAGGAACATGTATGGGAGGTGGCGTGTCCTATAAATTTAACTGTTTTTAAGCAGGCAACACATCAGGGATACACGCGTCCCAACTTGGACACATAGGAAAACATGGCAGGGATCAATTTACAGTATTGGAAGCTTATTTCAGGTGTACGGTGTACAATATTCCAAAAATATGAGGAAAAAGAGGTACGAATAAACAAAATTGACCATAAAATCCTCATTGAAATTGTAGGAGTAAATATAAAACGAAAACAACAAAATTTGTAAAGAAACTATTTTGGTTATTTCCAGATGAAATGGTCGCATGAATACAACTGTATAGCCATTATAAAATGTATACATTTTTACCGTGTCTTGTGCCCATATCTCTGTTAGTGTCTTTGTATGTGCTTCTAAGCTGACAGACTTTTTTTTTTGTTGCCAATATTGTATACATTAGCGGAGTTAGTGGGGAGTGTTAGAGTTAGCACAGGGGTCCAGAGGCTATCTATAGCCCTGGCCCCCAAAGCCCCGCCCCTCGTGGGACTCGAACCTTGGTCACCACTGGGGGGAGGGAGATGAGATACCAACTTCACTAGAAGTGGTTCTCAACTGACAGACTTCAAGATGATGCAAATGGTAACTATTATGCAACCAGAACTTAAAAAACCAAAACAAATGTAGTTCAAGAGAGAAAACAAGTGAATTACTACTAGATTCCTCAACATCACCCAACAACTAGTTGCAAAGATCAAATCAAACTGGAACAATCATTTGTGGAATCACACGCATTGAAAGCGAAAAATACGTACTTAAACAAGAATACTGAACCCAGAACAGTTAGTAAAATATAGTATAAAGTTCTTGTCCAATTGAATTTTCCCATAATTTGTTATCCCTTGAGCAATAAACAAGCATCAACAAATGCCTGCTGGGCATCAGAAAATGATGGAGTGCCGCCAAAATATCTATTGACGACTTGACGTGATCAGTCAGTTGCAGCTGAAAGTAGTCTAATGTCAGGGAGGAGCTGAAAACGGTGGAAAATATTTGTGGTTTTATGTCAACTAAACCATTTTCAGGGGAAGTATTTTATTTGCTAATAAGTTTGTAAATGCTGGAAATCATAAGAAAATATGTAAAAGATTCCCAAGGGACAATTTCAGGAGTGAAACAAGCTGAGGTTGAACGAAACAGATAGTACAAACAACAACCGGAAGTGAGCTAAGAGAGTTATAAAGGATCATGGATACTTAAATTGCCGCATCACTTTTTGAAACATTTTTCCAAGTAAACTTCCATGTGACCAAAGCAAAGCTTACGACAGATGCTACAGCACACCCCACATATCCCACCCAAAAAAGAGCCAGAGCTATACACCCTGCTAATCCACAACAAAACTACCCAAGGAGCAAAAAGACATGAGAATTGAGAGAGAAAACTATTTGGTTCTTCAAGATATCGGAAGAGATTCTCCGAAACTTATTAGAGTCGCCTAGCATTGCCCTTGATCACTACACAAAATCTTATTATAGGTCAATAATTTTATTCTCGAGTCCAGAGATAACAGAGCCCAGATCTGTATTATAGCAACCAAATTTATGCATACGCCAACCAAAAAGATAAAAAAGGGAATAGAATAAGCATTATGTCACCTACAATGCTTTTAAAGTTGGATTTTGGCCAGCGGGAAGAGTACTGGTCTTAAAGAAAAGTTGCAGAAGTTAAAAAAATACTAGTTCACACTCCAAGGCGGTGTCTCTGTGTGTGCATATCACGTAACACTTAATAATCGATCATACTAATAAGCACCTATCTATCATGGATAAAGTACCTATCTATCATGGGTAAAGTAAAACTTGCTCCTAGATTAGGTAGAAAAATCAAGAGAGAGAGAGAGAGAGAGAGAGAGAGAGAGAGAGAGAGACCGGTGATGAGATTCATGTCAGTAGGGACGATGCACTCGTCGTAGCCGGTGTCGTCTTCTTCGCCAGTCTCGGCGGGGAGACGAGTGCCGTGGCCGCTGTAGTGGACGAAGAGGAAGTCACCGGGCTCAGCGGATCGGAGGAGATCGGAGAGGGCTCGACGGAGGTTGCGGCCGGTGGGCTGGGTGTAAGAATCGTCGTTGTCGATGAGCACCGTTATGTCCTCCTCCGAGAAGCCGTACTTGTCCACGAGGCAACTGTACATCTTCCTGACGTCGTTTACGCATCCCTTCAGTTCTGCCTTCGTCCCTGGGTAGTTGCACCCTATCAACACCGCTTTCTTCCCCATTTACACTCACTCGATCGATCGATCGATCTAATCTACCTCACCTCACCTCACCTCACCCCACCCCACCCCACCCCTCCAGACAGACAGTCTTGATCTTGTCGGATCCTTTCCCCTTGTTTTTCTTTTCCTTTCTTTCCTTACATTTCTCATAAATTAATACTATTATTACTACTCTATAATGTTACAATATACTATTACCTACTACAATAATATTAGGGCGCTGCTATTTGCAGTCCCTTATTTTCTCCCATAGCCTATTAAAAATTTTCATATGTTTCGACAGTTAGTTACTGAAATTGAGATACATTTTCGACAGTTAGTTACCGAAATTGAGATACATTTTCAACATCCAATTACCGAAATATATGTTTCTTATTTTTTTGTATGTATTTCCGACATGTAGTTGTCGAAATATAATCTTATTTTCAATAGCTATTTACCAAAATGTATGTTCGACAGTTGTTTACCGAAGGTTGAACATATTTTCGATATGTAATTATCGAAATATAATTTTCAAATTTTTTTAAAGGGTTATGGAAGAAAATAAGGGGCTGCAAATAGCAGCGCTATAATATTATGGGGCAAGCATATCCTGTCGAAATTTCTACTAACAAATACACATGCCTCCCCAAGACTCTGGAATTTATACTGACCATCCATACAATATTTATAACTACTAAATTATGCGCAGAAGTTTTTTTTTAAAACAATATTAGAGGTATCCCCATGCCCAAAAAGAATGAGACTAGAACTCAATCACACATCGGTGGGGCATTAGGAATGGAAGTAATATATAAACAAGTGCGAGCAACAACTGTATTGTTATGACAGCCACGAAGTAGAGAATAAACAAACCAACAAGCGATCAAAATAAAGACATAAAGATATGCGTGATTCTGCTCAAATACAAAATAAGAACGTACTCCACAAGAGAATAGCTAGAGAGGATTCACTGTGAACGAGGAGAGATTACAAAGAGTCGGCTATACCCGTAACTCTCAACGAAGCATCAAACGATATTCAAAAACAAATTTCTGGTGAAACTCGAAAGGGAGACACAAACCCTGGGTGGAATCCAATGAGATATTCGAAAATCCTAATATCAAGCCCCAACAACAAAAGTAACGAAGAACTCCACAATAATACCCAAAGGAGTATCTCCTTAATGGACCCAAAAGGGACAAACCCTAAGAAGTTCCTATTTATAAGGAAGCACTAATAAACCTAAACCGACTTAGAATATAAATTCTAGTCAAATAAGCCTAAACCGACTTAATACAAGAATTCTATTCAATTTCCAACATGTATAACTCGATGTTAACCTTTTGAGCTACGTGGTTATGCTAAAGGTTAGTAGGTCAGCTCGCGCGGATCCTTACAGGCCGACCGTAGAGAATCAACACTAATGGAAAGTAGTGAGAAGCAGATAGGAGGGGGATCACTAGACGCGCCGATAAAGCTACCCACAAGAACTTTTGCCTCCTAACTAGTTAACCCCCCCCCCCCCCCCCCCCCCCAAAATAAAAAAAAATAAAAAAATAATCGAACTCACACCTTTGGGGTGGGAACAAACCCTTTGATCAGATGAGATAACCCTCGTTGGGTAATTTTACACACCTAAGTAAATGAGGTCTAGTTTCGTATATGAAATTTTAACTAAGTAAAGGAGTACTTTTTATTGTTTGTCTACCTTTTGAGCTTTTCGATGCTTCAAACCGTTTGTTCAATTTGAAAACACAGACAACCAAAAAATCTATGGTAAGAACAATTTGAATTGAAGGGCTTTTCAAAACAATTTGAATTTTGCAAAGGATAGTGTTTATGTTATCTTAATAAGTTTGCTTTTTAAAAATGAAAAAATAAATTGGGCCAATGGAAATGTACCATATACGCCATTTTCAATTAAGGGATGTCACTACTTCTTTATATCCCCCAACTTTTTGGCATTTCTAGAACATTTAGCAAGAAAATATTACCTAAGAGGGAGCAAACTTATACATACTGAGTCTTTGGAACTTTATCTATATACAGAGAAAAGGGAACTTAGTTGCTAATAGCTAAGAGTGTACATACTGAGTCTTTGGAACTTCCCCAACCCAATAGTCATTTAGTACATATTGGTAGCCGTTGAAGTTATGTTTGATCGACAGTTAGGAGGTGGTAAAGTAACATCAGCGTGATAGATTGAGGGGCAAAGATAAAATGTTCCGAAAGACAGAGGTGTTTTCCGTGGTTTAGCACAGAGGATTCATTTCCTTTCTGTCTGTCTTGTCTGTCTGTCTGTTGCCTTATGTTATGTTTAGGTGCTCCACCCAAAGTCCAACACCTTTGAACAGAATTTAACGGCGATCCATACATCTTCCTGAATGGCAGAACGGTGACCGGTTCCTCCTCCTCTCTCCCTCTCTCTCTCTCTCTCTCTCTCTCTCTCTCATTTTGTGGATGGATGGATGTATGATAGTTGGACTTGGATGCACATATGCTCGCACATATACAATCCCCTATATACATGCATGGATTTTCCTGATGGTTGTGTTATTCCCCCTCCTTGTTCCCACAAAATTCTCTCCTCAAATATCTTCAAAGCCAACAATAATAATAATGGCCATAACGACAATCCACTCCACCTGTATGGGCCATGGCTTCAATCAAAGGCCACCTCCTTCTCATATCCTTCTTGCAACTTCCTTTCTCTTCCCTTCATTCCTCTCCTTTTGATATCATTTACCTTACATGGAACAACACCACCACCAACAACAACAACAATGGGGAATGGATGAACCAATTTTTACCTTGAATACGCAGATAGGATCGTTTAACGTATGAAACTCTAACTTTATCAATAAGACAGGCGAGGGGAAAATACAATTGCAGTTGGACCTAAATTTTGGCAGACAACTGCTCATCTGTATGGCAAGTAATCATCTCCTCAAGTCCATTTTTTTTTATCCCTTTCTTTATGTGTTTGTAGTTTTCAATTTTGTTTGTTTGTTTGTTTGTTGTTGCTACATTATCAGATTTCATCTATCTCCTTTGCTATTTACTTTCTGAATAAGTATGAAAATTTATATTTGCCCTTTCTCCGATTATACATTATGGATACTTCTTTGTCTCTGTCCTATCTCTATTAATTAAAGTTTTTTTTTTTGGGTTGGCTACAACAAATGGGAAATGTTACTTCAGTTTCCATGTGACTCGAGATTTAATCCTTATTCCACCCAAATATTTGCCCTGTCGTTTTGATTTAATACATGCATTCTGAGGTCGTCTCCAATCGTTAAACTTTGAGCTTTTGGATGACAATGATCAGTACTTTCATATCATTGCCTGCATTTTACTTTTAATGCCATAATGTCATCTCTCTTTAGAGCGCATGAGTTTGTGTGTGTGTGTGTGTTGAAGCATTTATGCGCATTACAGGTTTAAAACCAATGGGGTCCCTTCGTGAATATAATCAGGGTATGTGTCATTTCATGTTGTAGAAAACAGAGAGCCAAAACGCATATGAGGTCAGTGTTCGTATTTGATTTCTTCCTCTTTTTCTCAAGTAACCTGTTTAGTTGCATTAAGAAATACTAACTCAATTCAACCCAATCCACTAAAGAAGTCTCTGGTAATTTTCATCTGCTGTGTGACCTACCAGCTAATTTTTTTATTCTTTTTTTATTGGAGGCCTACCAGCTAATTGATGGGGGTGGTTTTGTGCTGTTTTCTAAAGGGCTAATGAGCATCTAGGTCCTGCTTGTTCAAGGGAATTGAGCTGTGTGGATGTTGAAAATTTTGGTCAGTGTGGATTTTTCTTCTTCTTCTTCTTCTTCTCCTTCTTCTTCCTCTTTTTGTGGTACTAAAGTAATTGCATCTTACTCACAGAATCTTTGAAAGTTAACAAGCTTTTTAATCTGATAATAACACTCACTGTTGCCACTAATTGCCAGCCAATATTTTGTTCTCCGCTGCCAACATTGTGTTAACCATATCTGCGCACATTTTCCATAACGAGCAATTCCTGCAGCATGACTGCATGAGATTATGGGTAAAAGTTACAGCATGATTGCCCATACAATTAGAACATTGGGATAATGTTTTCCTCATTTGATACAGATAAGCTACATGTCATCAGAAGGACCATGTGAACCAAGGAAAATGGATCAGGTTGTCAAGAGTACCACCAGTTCATCCTCAAATCCACAAGATGATCCTAACCAAAGAGAGCAAATACCTAAAACAAGGGTCAATATAAGCCATAATTTTCCATCTGGTCTTGGACATGTGGATGATCCACTTTCCAAAACTTCGCCAAATTCAGATGGCGATCCATGTCCATTGGCAAGTCCTAAGATACCTGATGCAGATAGCAATCCAGATTCCAAAGTGGACCTATTTACAAAGACAGGAAATTCTGTGACTAATCCATGCCCTTTACCAAGTCCAAGGATGGCAACAAATACTGAACTCCTTATATCGACCTCAACAGGGGCAGCAGCAACAACAACACTACCATTAAATCCAAAGGCAGGTGATGCTAAGGGTAGCCAACAGTTTACCAATTTTGGCCGGGGAGGCGGCAATGGCACCCGTAGTGACAGCTTAGAGAGCTCCAGTGCACCCCTTAAGCCCCACACTGGGGGAGATGGTCGATGGGATGCCATTAGCTTGGCTTCTTCCAAAGATTCCCCTCTTGGTCTTAGCCACTTTAGGCTACTGAAGCGGATCGGATATGGAGACATAGGAAGTGTCTATCTTGTTGAGCTCAGGGGAACCAATACCTACTTTGCTATGAAAGTCATGGACAAGGGGTCTCTTGCAAGTAGAAACAAGCTTCTTCGTGCTCAGACAGAGAGGGAGATTCTTGGTCTTCTTGACCACCCATTTCTGCCTACTTTGTATACCTATTTTGAGACAGATAAATTTTATTGCTTGGTCATGGAGTTCTGCAGTGGAGGTAATCTTCACACCCTTAGACAAAAGCAACCAAACAAGTACTTCACAGAGGAAGCTTCTAGGTTAGTACCTATCATCTTCCTTTGATCAAATTCTTGTATCTCTTCATTTTAGTCACTCTAAACCTTTCTTTGTCGGGTTTATCTTAGCAATGTCGAATTTATATTGGATTTGGGGCCTTTTCTTACCTGGTCGAATACTCCTGACTTCCTTTGATCAAATTCTTGTATCTCTTCATTTTAGTCACTCTAAACCTTTCTTTGTCGGCTTTATCTTAGCAATGTCGAATTTATATTGGATTTGGGGCCTTTTCTTACCTGGTCGAATACTCCTGACATCTGTATTTATGGTTCTAATATTGGTCAAGGGTTTTTTATTTCATGCTTTAACTAACCACGTGGGTCTTGATGGTTGTGAGCGGTGAAAGGATGGCCGTTTACACCTCGCCATCCCCCCTCTCTCCTCCCTCCATTGAAAGCAGCGGAATTTTATTTTATTTTTCTCCTCAAATACTTAAACGAGTACAGCTGTTGATTATTGTATAGCTGTTCACAAGAGTTTTCATGGATTAGAAAATTTTAGTTACTGGATAAAAAATTAGCATGTCTGATGTTTGGAAAAAAGGGTTCTGTATTGTATGTGCCATTGTGCCTTCTGAATTTTGTGGTACTGCTGTTAAGTAGAAGGAAAGAATTTACGAGGATAAATGGAGACTTAGAAGGATAAATGGAGACCAGCACGGGGTAACATACTTTTGGCTTTCATGTAATATTTGACATATTGTTATTCATACATTGTCTGCAGTAGTGAAAATTATCTATCTCAATTTCAATTGAAATGAAAAAGTCTTGTGCTCTTAGCTTCCTTTTTTGGTAATTATCTCCTATGAGCGCTAGTTATTCTCAGTTCTTGAAGTTGAATAGAAGGGTTCACTATTCTTCCAGTTTTTGTCCCCACTGAATTGGGAACATAGCCACCTCTTTGTTGCCTCAACTTATTGGTCAATTAAACATTTACAGTATGAGAAACCAAATTCAATGCTTCAAAAGTGTCTCGAAGTTTCGAAACCTTAGCCTTTACACTCTCTTGATTATTCCTTAGTTAGTCATGTGGTTCGTCTTTTTCTTGTGTCTGTCTTGATTTTTACCTAATTGTGAATAACTATTCAGAAGAATGCAGTAAGATCAAATTGGTTACGATCCTAAGGTACATTATTCTCTATTTCCTAACCTTTACTTTTTCTGCAACAACCTTTAACAACTTAGACTACCGTGAAGAGATCCAACCATTGTCATTGTCCACCTCTATCAACACCAATCCACCTGTTTTTTTACCAACACCATAACTTCTTTTGACATTTTGCAGATTGACCCACACTATCACATTTAGTCCACACCTTTTTACTCCAGTCTGTGTTTGGTTTTGTGGTTTAAACCATAAACGGTTTTGTGGTTTAAAGACATGGATCCTGATGCGTTGTAATGTTAGACTGAGAATTACGGTTCTGTTTTGAATCCGGGCTCAGCCTACAAATCCAGGGCCAGCCACTGTAATTTTATGAGTGGAATGGTTTTACTGCTTTCTGTCGCGGCGTCACCTCATCACCTGGGGATCGAATACCCTGGTAACTTTTTGGTGTAGTAAATATAGGTGTATTAGTTATGGCTTACACCCACTCCATTTTATTCTATACTTTGAACCCCACACGGCAAACTTGCTCACTCGCAATTTTGTCCTTTAACTGAGCTTCAAAGAAACTAGTTAAATCTTGTTGCGAATCGTTTAGTCTCTAAATCATGCGTGAACACCATAACAGGAGCATCGATTATCTTCCATCTGTTGAAAGCACTAGATTTCTAAATTCTCTGAGAATTAGAACATTTGAATTAGATATTTAGATGAATGATGATAATGCTCCTGTCTCATATTGTTTGATAGGGGACAGAGGGAGAAAATACTAAGAAATTAGTCCCCACACATCTTGTATATTCAGCATCTCAGGAAGTTTATACTTATGGTCTTTGCTCATATGCTGTGTCATTCCAATACAGACTTGGAAGATGTGAAATTTATTGAACCCTCAGTACATTGTCATGTACTCCAAGTTCCAATACAGAACATCCCAAGGATTTTATCATGGTATTATTCCCTGGCTTCTCCTTGGTATGGTGCAGCAGAGACTGGTCCTTGTCAAGTGCAAGTGATTATTGAGTTGATTGATAAGCTATTCACTTTACCATTGTGTTTCCATAGGATAGTTTTTTCAGTACTAAGAGTGGTTCTTGTATTTGAATCTTCGTGTATTTATATGGTGTCCCGTTTTGCCCTGTGCATGATTTTCGAGGTTCAAGCACGTTAACTGGATCTAAGAACTCGTGCAAATAGCAGACCTTATGGTTAGTAAATAGCTTTGAAATGACATTCATGTTTTTTAATTCACCAGGTTTTTTGCATCAGAGGTGTTGTTGGCACTAGAGTATCTGCACATGCTGGGTATTGTATACAGGGATCTGAAGCCAGAAAATGTGCTAGTAAGAGATGAGGGTCATATCATGCTCTCTGACTTTGATCTATCACTTCGTTGCTCTGTCAGTCCAACTCTTGTCAAGTCTTCTTCCGTACATGTTGGCGGCAGTGGCAGTGCTGGTGGCATTTTGGATGACAAGTATGCAGTACAAAGTTGTATCCAACCATCACATTTTCTTCCTCGCATTCTGCCTACGAAGAAGAATCGCAAATCCAAGTCAGATTTTGGCCTCTTTGTTGGAGGTTCTCTCCCAGAACTAATGGCAGAGCCCACTAACGTGCGCTCAATGTCATTTGTCGGGACCCACGAATATCTAGCCCCGGAGATTATACGAGGAGAGGGCCATGGTAGTGCAGTGGACTGGTGGACGTTTGGCGTCTTCTTGTATGAGCTATTGCACGGGACAACCCCTTTCAAGGGCGCTGGAAATCGGGCTACGCTTTTCAATGTTGTAGGCCAGCCATTACGGTTTCCAGAAACTCCGCAAGTGAGTTCTATGGCACGTGATCTTATACGTGGGCTCTTGGTTAAGGAACCGCATAAACGAATCGCATATAAAAGGGGTGCAACAGAAATAAAGCAACACCCATTCTTTGAGGGTATGAACTGGGCTTTGGTGAGGAGTGCCATCCCTCCCCACATACCCGAGCCTGTAGACTTTGGGCAGTTTGCTAGTAAAGAGACAACAGCCCAATCAGACAAGAAAATGGCAGAAATGGGGGCTGATCATAGAAACAAGAATAGTTCCCATGATTCTTCGTATGTTGAGTTTGAGTACTTTTAGGAATTATTTGGATGAATAATAAGGCGATTGAAGGAATGTTGTACTACAAGTTACTACTGGTTTGCTAGCGAGTAGCAAGAAGCCATATATCTTGTTGTTGCAAATTAATATTCCTGTTGAGCTTGTTGCTTTCAGTGCTTCTAAAAGTTGGAGATCTCCAACGGATGCCTTCATGAATCATTAGTACTATTTTGTTTTATGAATCACTGTTTTTCTGTCTGGTGCCATCATTCCATAACCATTCGTTGTGTACTGCTCTGCTGGGGTAGCTAAGCTACACAATTCTTCGGTTGTATGTAATGACCAGCTGAGCTAGCTAGTGTGTCTGTTCAAGCATCTGTCATCGTTCTCTTTTAGAAGATGCTAGATTTTTTTCGCATAATATAAAATGCCAAAGCATGTTTTGATTATTCATAAAAAATAAGAACACCAAAAGATAAAGAGTCGAAGAATGCATTTAGATATGCTGTTTATTAGTTGAATTCGTTAAAAAACCTCCTAAAAGAAATTGAAATACTGTTGAATTAAAGAAGAAAAGAAGGTTTACCGAGTAGTAATTCTGTAATACACCACATACATGTGCAAAAATAATTGCTGTATATGGATGGGATTTGGAATTTTGGAGTAATTTTTAAACAAGCGAAAGCTCAAAATAGTATTTCCAAAGCACTTTGTAGCCCAATGGTATTTTCTAGTCCTCTCTTGTGGGAAATTAGGGTTCGAGCTCTATTTTGGGCTCGTGGACGTTTGTGGGTTAAAGGGCTATGATAACTTTACATGGACTTAGTAATTAACTCCCCTAATATATGAGGTGAGGTGTGGGGAAAAGAAAAAAAAAAAGCTCAAAATTTTTTTAGATAAGTAAAACTCATTTCTTGGTTTTTGTTTTGTTGAGAGAGAGAGAGAGAGGAGAGGAAGGGAACATGTTATTGCAAGGTTGGAGCTTTTCCTGTGGTGTACAGCTTTCTCGTAGCTCCTCTCACTCGACATACTACTGCGGGAATTTCATTTCTTACCCTCCCAAAACAACTTTTTCTTCTTCTTCTTCTTCAAAAGCAGCAACAACTGTACAAGTCGTATGTGCCAGTGTTGGAATTAATGAATTCGCAGAAATCGTCCACAACAAGGTGTGTACACTACTACCCTACCCTACCCTACTCCACTCCACTATTGCTTATTATCTCTATATCTGCCTCCCATCAGACCACATAGTATTTTGTCATTGTAAACGCGGAAATAAATCTTAGGTTTTGAAAAGAGCCCCATCTTGCAGTAGTAGTTATCCTCGCGACGGCATTAATTTTATCATTGTTTGTTTGTCTAGGTTCTGATTGCAGCAGCTGCGTCGGCAGCAATTGGGCAGCTGTCAAAGCCTTTTACTTCGACCTTCCTTTATGGAAACAGAAACAATAATAATTTCGACTTTGTTAAGGCTGCCTTTCAGGCTGGAGGTTTCCCTTCATCTCATTCCTCGGTATATTTTCACAATGCCCTTTTAACACCCACCCTTAATCCACTCTTCTGTAACCATTAATTTGATTTTTTTTCCCCTCAAGTAGCTATCAGTGCTACATAAGATTCTTTATAGTTTATTATCCTTCTTCTGTTTTCACAGGCAGCTGTGGCCACCGCTATGTCTCTTGGCATTGAAAGGTTGGTAAAAAAGCTGTCTTTCCATTGGCCCGGTACTCCTTGAGGCGGATTCTTTCCCATTGCGTATTTTATTATCATTGGAAACTGCTGTTTGATTGACGGGTTTGTATGTCCTTGTTGAATTTCTCGGGAAGATTAAAGATACATCATCTGATGTGGATCTTATGGTTGCAGAGGCTTCTCGGATGCCATTTTTGGTTTAGCAGTTGTTTATGCAAGCCTCGTCATGTATGACGCTCAGGTATTCTATGATTCTATCCCTTCTATAGAAGATCATAATACTATACATATCGAATAAGAAAGATATCGATATAGTGTATTGGTATTTGTTTCACTTTGGGGAAAAATATGACGAGGTTGGAGAGGTCTTGCGAAGAGCTCTAAGAGACGAAAATAAATGTAACCAAATATAGAATATAAATGAATTAAGTCCTCCACCTTGTTGCATGTCTTATGGATAATGTAATCAGGAAAATATTTGGTTTATTCAAGACAATATGGTTTTGGTTGATGAAATAAGAGGTTCAGTGAACGCTAAGCAAGAATATCGGGCAGACACTTAGAGTCTACAGGTTCTAGGTGTAAGGATAAATTGCAGTGTATTGACGGTAATTATAACAGCACCAAAAATCAAAATCAAGATAAAATCACCAATGAATGCATCAAGGGAAATCTGAAGTCGCACCAGTTGAAAATTGAATGAGATAAGGTTGTTTGAGGTGTTACGCTTGCTTGCAATATAGAGCTAGTTTCTAAGGGAGAGTCGTGTGATCCATCTTGATGATGCTAAAAGAACTTGAAGTGCCGAATAGGTTGAGGCAGTCAGGAATGACATGATCGCCTGGAACTTAATTGACATACAGAGCCAGCTGGAGCAAAAAATATCAATGTAGCTTGACCCAAGTTACTGGGCACGTACCATTTATCTTGAGGGATTGAACCCTCAATCTTACCAAAGAATAATTTCTTTTATAGTCCGCTTCACCATTTGAATGTTTTGTGTTTTGTTTTCCTTCCTTCTCTGGATATTACTTAGGTAGAAGGCCCATGGTATCTCTTAGATCTCTTAGAGCATCTCCAACCTTGGCTTCAAATATGGGGATGTCAAAAATTTTTAAAAGCTTAATGTGGCAATTTGCATGTTAGATTTACCCACTCCAACCAATATGCCAAATTTCTTATTTAAGTATGTTTTCACTTTAATTTTAAGTTTTGAGGAGTAAATAATCAAAGACATTTGACATGAGAGGAGAGATGTCAAAAAACACCTAAGCAATTGCCATTTTGGTTGGAGTTATTTAAATGCTAATTCACCCACTTGGCATGCCATTCCAAATTTTACATCCTTGGTTGGAGATGCTTTGACAACCCAAGACTATGTTTGGATACCAGTAATCTTCTGTTAGGACCAGGAATTCCAATTTCTAGTAATTCAATACATGGAGTAATTCTATTCCAATGCAATAATCTTATTTGGTAATCAGCAAATTTGAAAATTTACTAGAGTCAAACGTTTCCTTTTTCATGGATTGAACCAGGGATCTAGGATTCCCATGGGGAATGAGAGGGATCAATTTTTACTTAGTTTGAGAATGTGATTTCTGGTTGAATGTGTCATCAAGAATCAAATTCCTTCCAGTCAGCTCCAAACGTAGAAATCATTAAAATGCGTCCTCACATTCGCAATCCTCCTCAAGATTACAGTCATCCAAATGGTTTGTTTTTACGTGCAAATAGTGAACCTTTTGTGTATAGATTTTGGGGCCCCTTCGTGTGCGGTCTGCTGCCGTTGACTTAATCAAAGTTCTGCTCGAGATCTTACTATCAAATCGTATACTACATTCAAGTACTCTGCTTCCTCATTTGGGTGGTATGAGCATGCTGAAATTTATACTGGTAGAGGCTATGTTAATCAATAAATAACTATCGAATTAGGGATCAAAAGTGCCACTCTATCATCCCTACAGTAATAGCAGTGAATCCGCTACCTTTTGGGGAGGTCTATGCCCCATAGGATTAAACTGATGCTTGTTTTTTTTTTTTGGGTAAGTAAACTGATGCTTGTTGAGTTGTTGCACCAGGAGACCAAAACACGTTGCTAGATATGCAACCCACTGTGGGATGAACAATTTTTTTTTTTATGTTCAAATTTAAATCTCTTTCAGTTGAATCTTGATTTTGCAGGGAGTGAGAAGGGAAGTGGGTATTCATGCAAAGGCACTAAACAGGGTGCTGGTCCAGAATTTTATTCCTTCGAAAGATGTTGACGATACGATAGATTCTCGACCTAGAATATCATTCTCCAAACGAGAAAACTTTGAGCCTATATCCTTGGAGGAAGCAGATTCTTTTAGTTTGAAACATAGAAATGCTAAAATATTACTTGGATCGGAGAATAGAAAGGGTCAAATTGGTAAGCTGAGCTCATCTAGCCCATCATCTGATGCTGAAGGAGAAACAGAAAAAGTTAATAGTTGGGATGTACCTGTCTTAAAAGAATCTGTTGGCCACAATGAGTTTGAAGTCATAGCAGGTGCCTTGTTGGGATTATTTGTATGCTTGGTAGTCTATAACATCACCTGATTTCTTTTTGTTGTGATTAGCTTAAATTAGTGTAGCCAAAGCATTCAAGGACTAGCCATCTTTTTAGTTTGGCTTCATCAGTTATTATGTGTTGTAAAAACCGATGTATGTAACTTGCTACGATGTGCTGTTTTCCTGACTTGAAAATGTATACGGTCTCTTTGCACCAAGTAGGGTGGAATGAAAATGCGGCGTGGATGGTGACTATCCATTGTTTAAACTGAGTTTTAAAGGGGGAATTTTTGAGGATGGAGTTCTAAACCCACATACAACACAGCAGGAGTGGGAGCAGAGCTGCGTGCTTAAGGCCCAATTTGTATGAGAGTAACGGCAAAGAGTTCACCACATCACTTGGGTCCAATATACATTGAATGACCTATATATACTTAAAAGACTAAGCCTTGTAAGTGGTGAGTCATCCAATTGTATATTAAGGTCTATCTCTTTTTCTGTTTACCTGATGTGGGACTCAACGTTCACAGATGTTCTAACAAATCTCCCCCTCATGTGTGAACCGAGCATTGGGCCTTAATCTCTCTCTGCATCCAAGCTCTCCATTGATTCTGATCTACAACTCTCAACCCTATCTCCTGAACTGGGCTTATTCTGCACCCACTCCATCGATTCAGGGTCATCTCAATTGGGAGCCAACGTGCCTAGTCACCGGCACTGTGCTCTCCTATGAGAACTCCATTGAGAGCCAACGTGCTCATTCACCAGCACCATGCTCCCCCCCGACGAGTCAACTCCATCGATAATGAGCCGTCCATGTATTTTAAACCGCTCCACAAGTGTTCTCATGCATCGACCCCCGCCACTGCATGCTCAAGGCCTAATTTGTATGGGAGTAACAGCAAAGAGTCCACCACATCACTTGGGCCCAGTATACATTGAATGACCTATATCCACTTAAAAAGCTAAGCCTCGTAAGTGGTGAGTCATCCAATTGTATATAAAGGTGAGTCATCCAATTGTATATAAAGGTGAGTCATCCAATTGTATATTAAGGTCCAACTCTTTTTCTGTTTACGTGATGTGGGACTCAACGTTCACACATGTTCTAACAGCAGGGATTGTGGCAGATTTTGAAAAGTGAGTACCAGTATCAACATTGCTTAAAACCTATTAACTGATTGCTTGCCAAGTTGCCGTGGTAGACGTGTGTACAAGCTATCTTTTCAGAGGTTACTAGAACTCATCTTGATGGTATTTTGTCTAACTTTTTGAACAGGTAGAGGTTGAAGTATTGGATCCTCAAGCAATGGTTGAAGTATTGGATCCTCAACCAATCTTGGGACTATTACTAGCACAGCTGCACTGATTATTCTAGCATCTCCTGGAGCATCATCATCCTTTCGTAGGCAAATCTGGAAAGCAACAAATGAAATAAAATTGAAGTTGTGGATGCCTATGGAAACTCTAGCCTTTGACAAGGACGCTTCTCACGATCAAGTTTGAGGATAAATCAACATTGACAATGGTGAAGGCATATATGTTTTTCATGTTACACTTCATGCATTCCACCGACTTAGTATACTTTTGAGATTCAATGCCTCTCCACAAGCTAAAACGAATCCCAAACCTCCCCTTGTTATCAAAGAGTAGATCCACTTGAACTACAATCAAATTCATCTTATCCTGCTTATGTTGCCGTAAATACAAAAGTGCTACACACATAACATGTATGTGAGAGGTTGTATTTGGTGCTTTGTTTGGATTGTTGTGTTCCTAGCATTTTTGAATTCCAAACAAAAGCTTGGAACCAAACTGCCAGCTACAATGCAACCCCAAGCGAATATCAAGAAATACTCCCAAGTCCCAATGACATGCATTATGCGTTAAACTACACTATGGAACCATCAGTCAAAGTACTTTTTCTAAAGTTTACGCAAATAACGGCAACAAATTCAACAAGTAAATTGCAGGACACCCAAACATACAATAGCCATCTTAGTACTTGCTCATCAAAGAGATACAACAAAAGTTGGAGAGGAATCTGCGATGTGGAAATTAAGTTACGAGGAAACTGTCACAAGGACACCACAGTGGAAAAGGCCCACAGATAGCTTCTCCCAGCCATTCACTGCTGCTGTTCTTTAACGGTTTCATCCTCTTTTCCTTCCCCTCCAACAAATGTGGATGTAACTTGTGATGTTGCCATAGCCATGACCTCTCCTGGAGGCGGGTGATCAAATTTGCACGTTGCACCATACTTGCATGTGCCAGTCTTCATATAGTAAGGACAGTGAACCGCACCCTGTTAACAAGATCCATCCTAAGTAAAGGATCATAGGACCAACTATATTACATGCACATGAAGTTGCTCGTCAAACACGGAATCAGAGAGAGCAAAAAATTGAATCAGTTAAGCAAGTGCCCAACTATGGGTACAGCATTTGGTGTACACCAAATCGTGTGCAACCCATTTCGGGGTCCCACAGTAATGGTTGGAGCCATTCAAGATTTTTAAAACATTATTATAAGGGTCCCTCCAAAGAATCAGCTCATTCGAATATCGGTAAGGGCTTTAATCAATTCGTTCATTTTTTGTCCTTACCAATATCTGAATGAGGAATTTTTTTACAAGAACTCTTAAAAACATGTTTTAAACAAATTGAAAGGCTTCAATCATTTGTGTGAGACCCTTATGGTGTAAAGTAGATGTCCACCAAATGGTGTACCATATTTTGTAGGTGCCCAAAACTCCTTCCTAAATTTTAGCAAAAATACACCCTCCAACATGTCAAAAGGCTCTGGTATGAAGGACATGATAAAGCCAACAAACGCACAAAGAGATGCACATTAATCTTGGTCCGCGGGTGTGAATTTTGCACCAATGTACTCAAGATAAAAGTCATACATCCACACAAAATTGGAATACAACAGGAGCCAAAACCCATGGTTCCCCATAAAATGGAAACAACTGAAGAAGCTCTTCAAGATGTGAAGAAAACACTCCATGTTCCTTGAGTAATTCCCTCATAACATTGAAGCAAGCAATACGAGCACTCAAAAATCCTGAAAATGATGTGCTATAGGGCATATTTTCAGGACCCAGAAAACCTTTTCAATTTTTTTACAAGGCTGTGAGAAATTCAACTCCCCAGGAAAAAAATAACCAAGTTCAAACTAATCATACACTCACTTGAGGGAATTTTCGTAAAATAAAGCCCCCCAATCTCTTTGCTTTTACCTTTGCTCCTGCTTATGCTTATCTCTATGCAAGTAAAAAAAGACCATAAAGCATTTACCACTTTAAACAGCAGTGCTAGTAAGTGAGGAGTTTTGTGTCATTGCCACAACTAAGTTGGGGAACTGGAACTACTAATCAGTATTAATTTAACGACAGGAGTAACAAATTGGCACAAAGCCTATGGTTTCTTCTTCTTTTTTTCCTCTTTTTTCAGAATTCTACCTTCTTTCTTTTATCAGCATGGCAATAGTTAATAGGTTAGTGTGAAAATGGAGTGGCAGCTACGTGGTAGGAGCTTTGTGCTTGTTGAAGGTTATGCTCTCTTTTTTCCTGAATTCTACGTTTACAACATAATTTATAAAATTGAAAAAAAGATTGATGCAAAATGTCAAAAAGGAAACAAGTGTTTGGTTTATGATAAATGCTAACTATCATCTAAAGTCTAAACAATAGAGCTTTAAGTCACAAGAATTTAAACTCTGTGTATGTAGCATTCTTAAACACATAATTGATTAATTGTGATCCACAAGATTGAAAATGGAGGACAGAACAATTCTACATAGGTTGTCGAATATAAGCTCAGATTGGCACCAAGTTCAAGGGATTCCCAGCTACGGGGTACAATATGAACCATTTTCCACTCAAAGGATCCTTGATTCTTAGTTTCACTCCCTGAAGTCCTCTTTATAAAAGCTTACACCAATAACAGGGACAGAACCACATTCAAAGCAACGACGCCTTTGATCCCAAACCCAAAGCAAACCCTGAGGCTGACACAAAGTAGTGAATTCACTTAGTCTACATCTAAGCTGCAGGATCCTCCAAATTCACCCAGAACTTGTTCCCGTGCTCCAAACTTAGAACCTTCTAGGAACCTCGCTCCCATAGAAAGAGTACGTTCCCACCTAGTATAGAGCCTCTCAAGCATATGAATCCCAAAAGAAATAAGAGAAGGCTACTAAGTAGGAGAAGATATGAAGTACTGATAAGATACTAGGAAAACATTTTACTTCGACAAGATATTAGAAAACCATTTACTACTCAAATTTACTCAAGTACTTAATACAGACATAAGAATCACTTAGATTTTGGAAAAAAAGCATTTGCAGTTACTCCCTTAGTTGCAGGGATTGCCTAAACGAGGAGCTTCTATGACTCCTTCCCACGCCCACTTCCTGCAACTAAGGTCTACATATCCATAGAAGACCTTTTCACAACTTTTAAGTGCTTCAGATCCCAGAGAGAAGAAAAGTGACTCCACTCTTTGCCATGAGTCCAAGACAAGACAGAAAGGTGTATGGCACACCCAGAAGGCCAGGAAAGCAACAAACCACTTCGATGTCAATTCTTTTAATTTCCAACAGATTGATTGCACATATGAATGCAGGATACATGGTTATCTACTAAATTTTATTTTACCAAATACCAAACATATAGTGCATTACCTCTCTCCTAGGTAGGCCTGCGAGAGTGAGCTTAACTGTTTGTTGTTGGGATTCCACTGTTGACAGAGTGGGTGCTGACCGATCTATGGGGTGATGAAACTTGCACTTCTCCCCGAACTTGCACTCACCAGTTTTCATGTAGAACTACAATGACAAGATAAAAAATTGAAGAACAAAAAAGACTGGAGTAAATAAATGCATTGCTTTTTATTTCATGCTTGAAAACACAGAATTCTCAAAGTAAACCCAAACTGGGTCATTACAGCAGAAAAACAACAAACACATTAAAACCTTGCTCCACAAAGAGTCAAATGTTATCTACTTAGCCAAAATCATCTCAGAGATGATTCAATAATTTGAGGATGATAAGAAAAAAATTGGAGACACATGTTAAATCAAAACAGATTTCAGAACTCCTTCAGTAATCCTCCTGATTCTAGTAAAATAGACGAGAAGGCTAACAGATAATAATATTAGCAACCCACTGAAAGATGATGTGCCATACAGCCCATGCCTTATATCAATAGAATAATTTATGACTACAACATGAAATTAAGAAGATGCGCACATCACATTCAATCTGCCCAGGACGCTGAGGATAAATGGTTGGGGCCAATCCGAGCTGCAGCAGGAAAACACACATATGTAAGTACTTAAGCTAAAAAAAAATCCAGCATTTGCGCTTCACAATGACCATATGAAAACTGAAGGGGGAATGTGGATAAATAAAGTGGCATAATACCCAGGAAAATATGGTTATGCATTGTACGGTTGCACCAAGAGGCATAAATGATAGTAGGAACAAATGTAACACTTTTCACGAACCCGTGAGGCAAACCGAATAATAGACAAGCACAAGATAAATTTCAATTCATGCTGAGAACGCAACTTCGTTTAAAACAATTCCAAGACGTTCACTATCACCAGAAAATGCTGACAACCAATAGTTATTTGGAATAAAAAAAGAACACATTTCCAATAGATTCAATATCAAACCAAAGAACAGTTTCTTCTTGCTCTCATGCACATTAGGCACATCATGAGATGATGTGGCATCTGTTCAATTCAGCCTTCCATAGAGAATAACTATTGCAATTGTTAAATAGCTTGATATACATTGTTGAGTCCATTTCCTAACAGCTTAAGCTTTTGGGACTATTGATAACTTAACATGGTATCAAAGCTCAGGTTGTGAGAGGTCTTGGGTTCAAGTCTCTGTGTTCGCATTTGTTCTCCATTTGCATTCTGCTTCTCCCTTTCGTATTCTGTTTCTCTCTGTCTATGAAAATTTTGCATCTCCACGTGCAAGATGGGGTTGCACGTGAGGGAAGGTGTTAGATAGGATGATATACGTTGTTGGCCCCATTTCCTAACAACTTAAGCTTTTGGGAATACTAGTAAGTAGTAACTTAACAGCAATCTCTGCAATCTCTACTTACCGTTGTCTGAGTCAGCCTCGGGTCGATGGTTTGCAGAAAGGAGGCTGCTGGGTTAACTACTCCAATGCTCAAATGCGCTGCAGGAGAAGCCATTATGGCAGGGCCTATTGCAGCAGCAGGTGGATTAATAGCTGCACAAACTCAAAAGTGGGTAAATTTTAAATGAATGAAAATACTAAACAATACATTATCGGAAATTTTCTCATCATGCATCTAACTAGATGAACTTAGTGTATACTTACCATATCTTTCTGGATGATTGTAACGGCAAGTGACTCCATACTTGCAACTGATGGGTAAAGAACGGACACAAAAAAAAAACCTATAAGACCCCTGCATCAAGGGATAAAACAAAAAGGGTACATAGATAGGTTCATTCTGCATTGATAAGATGAAAGTCACCTGCCAGTTTTCAAGTAGAATGGACAATCCACCTCACCCTGTCATAGAAGAACCATATAAATGAGAAGGATAAGGCGATTGGTAGCCTCGTGTTAAGTTATTAAACAAAAGGGATATTGCCAAAGCGATAACAGAGAAAAAATGGCTAGTAACCCAATTTGACATCAATTTTCAGGAAAAACTAAATTTGCTTTTCACTTAGTTTAGATCTCACATATCTTTAGTCTTCACAACTGGAAATCAATAAGCAGACACAATTTGAAATCAGATAAAGACAGTACATTTCCGAATAAAAAGGAAGATTTTCCTTTTCATTTACTTAATTTAATTTTTAGTCTATTTAGTTCATTTCATTTCATAGTTGTAAAAGGCGAGCCTAGGTGCAAGGTGCATCAAGGCTCGCTCTTGGTGCCTGGAGGAGGTCCAGGTGAGGCTTAGGGTAGAAGAATCTCAACTGTTACAGCAATTCTTCACTTTTTTCCTGTTCTTTTTCCCAAACTCTTCTAGCCCTTGCCATCAACAATTTGCCCAGAGAAGAAGAATCTGAACTTTATTTAAGAGGATGCATACATAATCGAAAGAAAGTTTTAGACTTTTATTTCACAGGCCATGATTGACCATGGATTACCTGAACTGTAATGTGCATGTGAAAATGGAAAACACAATGAAAGCAAAAAATAGTTTCATTTATTCAGTAACCATATTGGAGGTATAAATTACCAGTCTGACAGGAAGCCCTTTGGAGTTCTGCAATAATGCCGGGGTAAAGAGTGGCTTCATGGGCTTCACCTCTCCAGTTGCTCCCTCATTACTGACAGCTGTGACAGCATGCCCATCACTACCATTATCTTCTGCAGCTGATGGTAATTGGATATCTTTCGGGTGGTGAAATTTGCAGGCAGCACCAAATTTACATTTTCCAGTCTTCACATAGAACTACATTCATGACAGTATGACACAGCAAACAAGATCAAGTAGACGTCTGCAAAAACAAGTAGGTACTTCTTCCACCAGCAAAGCGAAATAGCATACCGCACAAGGGGGCTCAGATGGCCTCTCTGGTAAGACATTAATGCCAGCGATCTCCTGAGCATCCTGCAGCCGAGTCAAGTAATAATGGATAAATTATATAGAAGCAAGACAAATAGAGCACAACCGCTTACAGGATTGGCATCCACCATGATAGAAGCACCTACCGAAGATAACAGTATGTCTTTCGGATGGTTAAATTTGCATTTAACACCGAACTTGCATCTCTGAGTCTTCAGGAAGTACTGAAACACATCCAGGGTACAGTTGAGTAAAGAATACGTTTGCACTTTTAACTAAACAAACATGCAGAATAAAAGCATTTTGAAGCTTGCTTACAGGACAATCTGGCTCTCCCGGTCTCTCAGGAAGGCATTCACTAGTGGGAATAAGTGGTACCTGCATCCATCATGCACAAGTAACCCTAGTGTGTCATAAGGATTCAAATACTATGCAGAATCCGCATGCAGAAAACATACACAGCAGCAACTGGAAAATATAGACAGAGACCATTAAGAGAGAGAAATTCTGAAGCCTCACAAGAAAAATACAGTGCATTCCAGCCAAACTAATATGCACTAAAGTACTCGCAGTTCAATATTGGAGATTAAACCACTTCTATGGTCCTGAACCACAGAACCCGAGTATCTAAAAGCCTGGCAGTTTTTGTTCATTTGAAGTGCTTGATGGAATGATTTCACGAATTTGGAAACTGAACTTTAGTTCATTTTCATCAAAAAACTTTAATTAGTACACGCAAGAAATAGGCCAATTCAGCAGCTTTCTGTTCAACTTTGCGTGGAGTAAAATTCTCACCAGTACAACTCCATCAGCAAAAAAAAAAAAAGGGATCAGTCCTCTGGGAAAAACCACTCCACATATGTCAATTGTTTCTAGTCTAGAATAATTAGTACCTAAGGCTAAGATAGGAAGTCAGTGGGGGTGAGTTCTTTTAAGTTTTAACAGTATTCAACATGGTTGCATTTCCAGTTACTAACTTTGGGATAACTATGCCAGTGATAAAGTATGTAAGTTTGTAGCTTAAATTTTGAATACGAAATGAGGGCTCTACACCAAAATTGGCAACTCTGTCTTGGATCAGTCAAGTATGAATCATGACACTCTGATGATGTTAAAATGGAAATCGCAAAAGGGAGTACTGTCTAAATAAGTGTTCACTTGGGAGTTAAGCTCAAATATGTTATAAGATGGGGAGAACTCATATTAAGAAATGCTACCTAGTGCGGCCTAGCAACTTGCTAAAGTCTGTGACAGAGAAGTGAGGGCAGGCAATATGAAAGTCAAAATGAATGAGTGACATTACAAGCAAACATGAAGGAAGAGAAAAATGAAGAAATGAGAAACTAGATAACAAAACAACTAAGAAAAGATCAGTGAAGATCGCAAGATCTTGGATAACATTCAATGCTTAGTTTGTTTCAAGTTTATGGTAGTGCCATTTAACACAATTATTTGGTGGTAAATTTTAACAAGCATCGTAATGGTCTAGGTTGTAAAGGTAGAGTAAAAGCTACCAATTTATAGGATAGAAAGAATGTAAAATAAACGCCTAATACATAGAATACAATACTAACGTAAATTGAACTTGGACTAGATCAGCATGGTACTGGAATTACATCAGAAAGCCAATGGAACTCCTGTTTCATTCAGACATTGAATGATAGGGTAAGCACTTGGAGGCTGCTTCCAGGTTTAAGGGTGTACGAGTAGGGTGTGGCAGCAAAACAATATTAAGACGACCGAGTCTAGCTCACAAAAAGCATTCAGCAGTGCGTAGATCAACACTCAAAAACATAAACATCTAAATAGTATATCTAAAAACTACATAAAGCTTCACCCTCCGCACTTTGTACTCAGGTCAGGCCCACACCAAACAGTAGAGATTAAGACCCAGGTACTCAAGGGGAAAGGCTCCCATCATAACGCATCCCCCTCATTCACATTGCAACATATGATAGTTTCAGTCATCTATGAAAATGCCCTTCTTTTCTGTTCGTTTGTTGTTGGAACTGGTAACTCTGTTTGTTTTTGGAGGTGCGTGGAAGGTTAGGTCTGTCTCCGGTCATCCCCGACCCATACCCCCATCACTTGGGGATTACATGGGTACCGTTATTGTTGTTATTGTGTAGTATTGTCCGGTGGCCATGGCTATGGCGTTACTTTATGATGGAGGTTTTATGATTTGGCGCGCATAAGTTATTATCTCTTGTTCTCAAACCTAGTGATTCATTTCAAGGGGTTTGGTCCAAACAGAAAAGTTCAACATTGGAAAAGTGCAATTTATTGGATGCTTAAGGGTAATTTAGTTGGGAAAAAATGTTGAAATTTTTGATAAGTTCTAAGACATCAAGAGGGTACGAGATTTCTTCCTGGGTTTTGGTATCATCAACTTTTAAGGGAGCTCCTTTTGTTTAAGATAAATAGAGATAGCAGATTTGTAATGCTTTCTCTCTTTCCCTCGACTACTCTTATTCCACCTATGTATTGTACCTCAAAAAGACTTCATTGTTTCTCATCAATGATTCAATAGTATGCTTGTGTGTGTTAGTGTCAATTGCATTTTATCATTCAATATCAGACAAGAAACAGTTTTAAAAATGGGTAAATTACTGTTTACCCCCTCTAACTATAGGTTGGAGACACTTTACCCTCTCTAACTATTTTTTTTAGCACTTAACCCCCTCTAAGTAAGGGAAACCTTTATCCGTCTGACTTCCGTAATGGAGAGTCGTAAAGTTACGAATTTGCCCTTCCCGAAATCACGCATCCACAAAGAACTCCTCGAAAACATGGTCTCAGCCCTCTTCACTGCCGGCGACTTCCACCACTGGTCCAACTTCCTCTCCGCCGATCCATCAACCCTAACCCCACTCTTCACCGCCACCCTCTTCGTCCCCTCGGACGAAGCCCTCTCTCACTTCCCCACCTCTCTCCTCATCTCATTCGACCCTTTCATCTTCCATTGCCCTTCTTTTCTCTACCTCTATATACATTAGCACTATATATACATACTAAATCCATATACGTGTATCGCCAAACCAAAACAAACAACAAAAACAAACAGACGGATAAAGGTCCAACGGCCCAGTCCTGTCCTTCCGCAGATCAAACTCACGTTCCGATGCCCTGGGATCTTCCTCGCCGTCCGACACGTCGTCGTTCTACGCCTTCTCCGCCGGTCCCAACTTCTACTCGTCTCCTCCGTCCCCCAACACGTCGTCCTTCTACGCCTCCTCGACCAGCGCTAACTTCTGTTCGTCTCCTCCCTTCGACGGTTTCTTCAACCGCTCATCTTCCCCCACCCACGTCAACCTCCACGGCTTCGATTGGAGATCCGGTGGTGAGGAGAACTGCTGCTGCTGTTGTACGGCGCCGATTGGAGATCCGGTGGTGAGGAGTAGGGCTATAGGTGAGGGTGATGGGTTTGTGTGGAACGGGCGGCGGCGGGTTGCTTGCCTGGAGCAGGGGCTGGCGGTGGCAGTCTATTGATAACCAGAGAGAGTGTGTGTGTGGTGGAAGTGGTTGCCTGGTTGGCGTTGGTAAAGGTGAGGAGAGAGAGAGAGAGAGAGAGAGAGAGAGAGACTTGTCATCCAATTTCTAACGGAAGTGAGACGGAATAAGGGTTTTTATTACTTAAAGGGGGTTAAGTGCTAAAAAAATAGTTAGAGGGGGTAAAGTGTCTCTGACCTATAGTTAGAGGGGGTAAACAGTAATTTACCCTTAAAAAATTGGTTTAAAATCGTAATAGGCTGGTGCAGGACTTTTACCCATAAGCTAGGCAGACGTAGGACTTCTAAAAAAAAAAGTGTCACCCCACTCCAAGAAAAGTTTACTTCTCTGTTTATACTCCACTCTATATCCCTGTATGCAACCCTCTACCCTATTTATAGCCTCCCAAATCACTCCCAGATCTATGCCAAGACAGCCTGGGATGTCCATATTGCCCGTATATTCAAGTCAGTCACCATCAGTTTGTTACCAAATCTTCAACATCTTGAGGACAGGTACTGCTGGACATCCACTTGTACAAGTAGAATTACAAGTTCAAAACTTCATTGTTGGACTAGTAAGATAGAGACCTTGAAAGGGCTGATGTGAAGACTCAATACAATCACTAGACAGCAGGCACAAAAAAACAACTCGAGGACTACCACCATGAGATGAAGTATAACAGGTAAACCCTCTACTTGCAAACTGATAGTAGAATACATAAATGAAGCTAGGCAATCACTGGAGAAAAATAAACCTTATGTAAGAAGAAATTCAATCTTGACTCAATGGATAAGGCCCCAAGAAGGCTCAACGCAAATTTGAACAGAATCTTAGCTAGCATAGCTTTATCACCAAGAACAAACCAAATCGACAGATTGTTTGCCAACAAAAAATGAAGTTAGGATGAGTTCGACTGGGTTCATCCCAAACTGACATTTCCAACAAATTACTCTGCCCGTTTTTGTAATGCATTGTCTCCTTCAATTTGAATAGTTATAGCAGAAAATTCAACTAAAGCATGACAAACAGCATAGATGTAGCTAAGTAAAGAAAAATATTCACATATATAAGAAGCCCTAGGGTGAAACCACCAAGACATTAGTTTGTTACATACAAGAAATGAAGATAAAATACAACTTTATAAATGACCAACACAGTACCAGAATCAGGTAACCCTACTAATTAACAATCATGATAACATAAGTGGTTTATAACTATATTCCTCACCCCGCACGAGCCTTGTAAGCTACTTTTCCTTCCATATCTTTCCTTCCATATCAGGGCATCATACAAACCAACCAAGTAGTTCTTAGTCCATCCAAGAAATTAGAAGACAAGTGACGTCTTGTGTACGAAAAAATCTTGGAAAATATAGGTATACTACAA
Source organism: Rhododendron ferrugineum (assembly GCA_025642025.1). Lineage (NCBI taxonomy): Eukaryota > Viridiplantae > Streptophyta > Magnoliopsida > Ericales > Ericaceae > Rhododendron > Rhododendron ferrugineum. The sequence goes on from JAOTQK010000019.1 coordinate 193,311, forward strand.
GGGTACGTGAAGTTCTCACATACAAAACTCTTTACACGTCTAGAAAAACAATTGTAGAAAGCTATTAAACATACAAATAAGCCATTCCAGCAACTAGAAGGTATAACTATTTACTATACTGTACTGCCGAATTTAAAAATAACTAGTAATGCGAATATGTAATTTGATAAGTTACCATTATAATACAGCACAACAGCAGTAAATAGTCACCTCTTTCCAATCTGGGATTCCACCTTCTGGAACCCAAATAGGATGGTCAAACTTGCAGCTATCTCCAAACTTACAGGTTCTTGTGAGCATATAATGAGAACAGTCCTTCTCTCCTGGCCTCTGCGGATAAATAGGCAAATTGCTTGTACTCTCAAATCTAGGGCGCTTGGCTAAAGGGTTGGAAGAAAACCAAGCATCACTCTGCCCAATCGCATTATGGGTGCCCAGAAGAGTCTGATGATAGAGCGCTATGATAGATAGTAGACACGTATAAACAAGAGAAAATATATGTTATTATATAAGTACTCTTTGGAGAAAATTACAAGAAACATATGAATACAGTACATAGTGCAACAAATATAATATACTATTTGTAGAACAGATATAACGCACCGCAAGATTTCTAACCAACAATAGCTAAATTAATCTTCTAGGGTTGATGGAATATATGGAAATGATATACCCTCATATCCAACGCTGAGGAAATTTACCTACCAAACATAATACGCCTAGTAGAAATACGACCTTATAAAGAATATATTAATTTGGAAGGGGGCGTGTTCGAGTATAAGATTGCTCGCATATGAAAGGTTGACATAGGGGCTCCTTGATGACCCACACGTTCAAAAGATGATAGGTATGCGTTGTTTCTTAGCGACCGGAACTCTTAATATAAGCCACGGACTTTTTAAAGATCTGGACACTTAGTAATCATCCTCATAAGCCACAGACATTTTAAAGATCTGGACAATAAGTAATCATCCTTATAAGCCAAAGACTTTTTAAGGAACCAGCTCACAATCGTGCAACATTGTATGTACCTTACATTGAGGCATTGAAACCACTTCACATTTCTAATGTTTCTGCGTATACAGGGGTAATGCACCAAGAGGTTTAGCTACAGTATTATCCATTCTATGCTCTGAAAGGTGTTAGATAGCTTGATATACATTGTTAGGCCCATTTCCTAACAGCTTAAGCTTTTGAGACACTGGTAACTTAACATGGTATCAGACCTCAGGTTGCAAGAGGCCTTGGGGTTCTAGTCTCTCTGTTTGCATTTGTTCCCCGTTTCGTATTCTGTTTCGCTCTATCTATGAAAATTTGCATCTCCACGTGCAAGACAGGGTTGCACATGAGGAAGGGTGTTAGATAGCTTGATATACATTGTTGGGCCCATTTCCTAACAGCTGTAACTTAACAAAAGGTTCAAATGAGTGCGGTCATATTCAAGCTAAGAAGATTACTGGGAGCACCTTATCTTTTCTTGTCCTGTAGACAAGAGTTAGGTAGAGTACACCATGGAATGTTTACTGAATGCAGTAATCAGACAGTTGGACAGTATTGCAAAAATGTAAATCATTTTGTACACTGGAGTGCATGTATGGCCTTCTGTTTTTGGCCTCTCTTTTGTATACGGGTGGCATTTCTTTAAAGCCCTCATTGTACTGAAGATACTACAAACCAAGCAACTGTAGCCTTACTCACTGACATGCTTAGAGAACATAAAGAAAGATCATTCATATTGTAAAAATCATTACTTCTATGCTTCAAGTTCCTCCACAGGATGATACACTCTGTTCTAATCTTCAAGTGTAATGCAAAAGATAGATAAACAATCACAAGAAGATTGAATAAGATAACTGCCAGGGAAGACAACTTTACAACATTGTTCCACCACAAAGGGTACCAGTGAGCCAGGCAACACCTGAATATAAGGGTTACAAAATCCCCCTCTTGTTCTCCATACAACATCTACCATCCAACTCATTCAATCGCCATGAGTAACCAAATATTGTGTGGAGGAATCGGGGGTATCAAAAGAAAATGAAAATACAGCACAATGCTCATTATAATAAAACCCACGAGTTCATAATTCTCTAAAAGAAAAGAGGGACATTGCTCTTTCATAAATTACAAATGACGCATGACAAAAGACAGAAGGGTTTGAACAGAAGCAGTCATAACGCACTAGAGAAAAATTTGAGACTTTGAAAGAGGACCTCATTTGTTTTTTAAGGACCAAATGAAAACTCGAGCACTTTCATGTCCTCTAGTTTATCAATCCAGAAAGCATCAAGGGGAGATGAAATTCAATAAGATATGCTCCTAAAGCAGTTCATAAAGCTGCCAATTTGGAAGCCTCAAGTTGAGTCAGTTCTATCACAAACCAAAGCTAATTCTTTTCTTTTCTCTCCCTCCAAAGATTAATCTAAAATCAAACTTCTCTTACAACTGTCTTCGTAGCAATTTTCCTACTCTCTTACAAACGTTCATTATAGACATAAGAACAAAATAAAAAAGAGAGCAGATGACAAATGAATTCCCTTCCATTGTAAGGTGAAACACAACGGCTATATTTGTTTTGACATAAAACATTTTACATGGGAAAACATTTTCTATGTAAAACAATTTTCACAAAACAACTTTTCTTATTTCATTTATATGGGTATGAAGTGTTGGCCTACAAAGAAACAACATGCGAGTAAAATGAGTAGCTGAAATGAGAATGTCGAGATGGATGTGTTAAGAATTTGTGAGATAGAATTAGAAACGGAAAAAATCGTGGAATCGTAGGGGTAACATCGATAGAAGATAAGATCAGACAAAATAGATTAATGTTGTTTGTACATGTCTAACATAGAGAGGACTCATATAGCTACGGTAGAGGGTGCAAAATGACATCAGAGGCGGTAGTTCAAATTTAAATTTTTGTGAATACTATGGAACACAATGCCTCAACAGAGCTTAATGAGAAAACCATATTCGTGCAGCGCCCCCAATCAATTCGGACTTTAAGGCTTGGTTTGGTTTTTCTCATTTCATTTCCCGGTGCTGGCTGACAATTGAAAAATAAATTTTCAATAACAAAGTCAATAGTGTTATAGCCAACAACCTTCAACTGAAGGAACACATAGGAGCAACATTTATTGGAACATTTTATCAGATAGCTGAAATAAATAAGGGGAATAAATTTGGTCACGAGTTCAATTTAAGGACAAATCTATAGTTTCATCTGTAGTGAAAATAAAGGTGTTGGCTGGAAAGTTGTGAAATACGAGTCAGGTTTCCAACAAATATAATTGATGAAAATTGATCTAAATGCAAAAACTTTTTAAAACTCATTTTTAAACTCAGCAAAATAACATTGAAAACCAACAGCATGAAATAATGAGTGAGGTCTAATAGGGGGGGAGGTGGAGTTGTTATTCAATGTTCAAGTGAATTGCTAAAACATGTTCATGTGAATTGTTCTAGCTGTGATGTTGCTCATTGTTCTAAAAATCGGCCTAGGCGGTGGTCTGCATCCTCGATTAAGGGCCTAGGTGCTGAATTAGGCGGCGAGACAATTAGTCTGCTGCTCGGTGACTAATTGACTTGGCGGCTGGGCAGGATTAACCGAAAAATTAGAGGACTAGGTGGCTTGTTTCTGTTTTTTCCATATAAAGTGGGTTGCAATAAAGAAAAAATTTGCCATCTTATTTTGTTCGAAAAAGGGGATCCACGATATATGCCTGTCCACAAATTCGGCTTATCTAAAAGAGTAGTTGATGTACTTTTTGATGAAGAAAGACTTATTTTTCTTAATCAATTAATAATAATGGGAATCTACACTCGCGA
>JAOTQK010000019.1:199508-229053 GCA_025642025.1 Rhododendron ferrugineum
ATGGGTTACATTGGATTTGATCCAGTGTTTCGGATCCATTCTTTTCAAGATAAAAAGGTTCCGATCAGGATCTTAATATCCAATTAATCTGATTTTTTGCATAGTTGTTCTACTCGACGAGCTCTACAAAGTGAACGATTCCGATCATCAGACCGAGATCGGAGTGGGCCCAGAAAGCCGGGGCAGCAACACGCTGCTGTCCCCAAGGGGACAGCAGCCCCCCGCGTCCCTCAAACTCATGCTATCAAATTTGAGTTTTACTCAGATTTCTCCCCAAATTTGCAGTGAACCAAATTCTTACTCAAATTTTGAAAGATATTTTCTCCCCCTCAAATTTACAACTATGCCATTAACGAAACATTTACTCAAATTTATGCCTAAATTTGTATTTTCCCATTGAATTGCTTCATACCAAATTAAGTTTTTATCCAAATTTGTACTCATTTTTGGGTAAAAAATTGAGTAAGAAATGGAGATGCTCTAAGAGAGTTAATTGTCTCGTAAAACAAAAAATAAAAATATTAGCAAAACGGCCTTACTCAACAGCATCGGCAATGTACTATTCATAGTAGCATCAGCCATGATTTTTGTTGTTGTTTTTCTCTCAATTCAGAGCTATCTTCTAAACAATAAGAAATAACGTAAAAACTATACTGTATGATGTTGTTTGATACTTATCACGATCCAATCAATATAAATTTTTTCATCAATCATCTTGTCAACGACGCTTGCAAGATACGTGGTTTGGATCATCTAATTGTTAATTTGACACATGCTTAAAAAGTGTAACTAACGATTAAGAGCATCTGCAATGGTAATAGTCAAAATGTGTCACGTCAGCATTTGATTATCCATTTAGTCCATAATCAAACTTTACAACCTCTACCTCCACATTGGTTATTTTTGCATCTCTAACCAAAAAACCCTCACAATACACAATGCACATTTATCTAATAGCAAACGAGTTCCAATTACACACCCGACCACACCAAATTATTCGTCTCGATGAGACAATTCCAATGTGGGGTGTTTTTGAGTTAGAGTTTTGAGTTTGGTTATTGGTAAAAGATGTTAAGTTTGGTTATGGAATGAGTGAAATTTGGTTAATCACTAAAAGACTTGTAACTTTACTTATTATAATGTGGGATATTTTTTAAGTATTGTTAAATTTGTTTATCCATACCCATTTGCATATTACAATAGAGATGTAATAAAAGTAGTTGTAATTTGTAAATGAACTGGTGTGTTTGCTGCGCATGCATTCCACAATGTTACCCTTTTTTTTATCCGTAAATTCCACAATGTTACTTATGCGCGTAGTACTAGTGAAGAGTCCCTCGCTACATTTCTAGAGAAATTAGAAATGTAGCAAAATTAGGGCATCCATACCGGGCTCAACAAATTTAAGCCTATAAAACTACAAAAGTCATATTCTCTCTAATCCATCTCTAAATTTGTTTTTGGAGGATCAAACTCTAAAAGGGACGGTGAGTCTCAAAGATTCTCCCAAAAAGTTTAAAAAATGAAGAAAAAATAAATAAATTACAAAATCTCTCTTTAATGTGTCACGTTCATTCTCTATTTAGGAGGAATAGAGGTGGATTGGAGATGCCCTAAATAGAGGATGAATGTGACATATTGAGAGGATATTTTGTAATTTATACCTTTTTTCTTCATTTTTTGGGTACTTTTTAGGAGAATATTTGCGGGATCCACTGTTCTTTTCAGAGTTTGGTCCTCCAAAGGTAAATTTGGAGTACAAAATCCTTCCAAACTCTAAAAAGAACGGTGAATTCCTCAAAGATTCTCCCAAAACATATCAAAAAGTGAAGAAAAAAGAATAAATTATAATTTTTTTCCCCTTAATATGTCACATCTATCATCTATTTTGGAGAAATAGGAGTGAATTGGAGATGCCCTGAGAGGTGAGCATTAATGATGCCTAAAGCAGATTAGAGGTTGCTAAAATTCTGAAATCTTTCACATTAGAGGTTGGAAAAAGATGGAGCAGGAAGCAGTAAAAAGAGTTGAGGTGAGTCAGGTGACCACTGACCAATGTGCTACCACTCAAAAGTAACCCTTATCAGCTGAGCTGCCCCATCAGGAACTGGAAGGAATAATACTACTACCACCACCACCACCACCACCACCAAAATTTTCTTCTTCTAATACTCCATAGAGGGGCTTGCCGTCGTCGGGGGTGACCAAAAAATGATACACATTCAAGCACAGGCTCTCAGTAATATTGGTCCTTCTCGTAATCATCGCCATGGGTGTAGTACTATGTGCATCTTCACCAGCACACCACCCAAGAAATCCATATTGTTTTTGTTCCCAAATTATGACAAGTTTTCATCGAGAATGACCTTCCTATCCACCGGCAATCCTCCAAGGACGAGGAAGAGGACTCGGAGTCGGAGTCGGAGTCGGAGTAGTAGTGGGAGAGACAAATCCACATTTTCTGCATCTGCTGCCACTGGGTCCCCTTCTCAACAACCAGACGAGGTCACTCCCTCTTGTTTTGGAGTATTTTTCCTTATAACTTCACATTTTCCTTCCTTTGTGATATGATGTACTTAAGAGGAACGCGTGTCATCATGTGTGCTGATGATACACACAGACTGTCTGTATACAAATCTCCATCATGTAATCACTTTTACTAGTAGTTGATGTGTTTCACTCCGCCTGAACTTCCAACTACGCTTTCTTCAATACATAAAATCAGGATGCACAAAGAAAGGGCCCCGATCTTCCAACACTTGCGAGGAGGTTCTGGAAAGTTGCTGCTCCGTATTGGTCGTCAGACGATAAAGTTCAAGCCAGGTTGCAATTGGCTGCTGTTTTTGCCCTCACTTTAGGAACTACAGGAATCAGTGTAGGGTTTAGTTTCCTTGGCCGTGACTTCTACAACGCCCTTGCTAGTAAGAAAACACTAGCGTCATTTTGTCCTCCTTTTCTAACCCTTTATTCATTCCATTCCATGTTATCAATATGGGTTATCTCTTTACCTTCACACACACACACACACACTTACACATACATCCATCTATCTATATGTAAATATATGGATATCTTTGGATCGTCCTGGCAAAACATGCTTTTTAACTGGTCTTTACTCTTTGTATCTATTTCAATCCATGGAAAGACAAGGACCAAGAACAGTTCACCAAGCAACTGTTGTACTACCTGGCTAGTTTTGCTGGTGGAATTCCGGTGAGCACATTGCTGCACTTCCTTAGGTACTGCTGGCTTAGTATTTCTCTTTGCAGTTCTTGGAAAGCAACACAGTTGTTATGCTGAACGCTACCGTGATTCTTGTATCATGAATTGTATGGAATACAGTATATTGCATTGTTATACAGCTAATATGCTTAGATGACAAAGGTGTTAACACAGATGATGAAAATCCACAGATGTTGCTCAAAATAAAACATTGGTTTCACAACTGTAAAGATATTCATTTCCTTATACAGTCCAATGTCCTGCCCATTTCATCATTGGTATTATCCAGCCATATTTGATTTAGTTACATGACCTCCATATCAATTACGAGTTTCTTTACCTTGTTTTTGCAACTACACTCGGGTGTTTCACTGTAGGATTCCAATCTTAAAAGAGCTTAGGTAATCTCTACTTGATTTGTTTGGATTCCTAGCACAGTAAAGTATCACCTAACAATCGATGATAAAAGGTAGTACATGGAAAACACTGGTGTTCCTTCTTTCTTAATTCTTGGTGCTGCGGATGTTTTTTTTGCTTGGATTGTTGCTTGGAACGTATAGATAGTTTGTGCTGCCAATCCTAGTAATACAGTTATTTTGCAGTTTTTTGTGTTGAGAGACTATGCAAGAGAAACTCTTTCTTTGAGGTGGAGGTCTTGGATGACAAGCTATTACCTAGATCGCTATCTAAAGAATCAAACATTCTACAAAATTCAGTCCCAATCAATGATTGACAATCCTGATCAGCGGATTGTGGATGATCTGAGTTCCTTCACTGAGACAGCGCTTTCATTCTCTTTGACACTTTTCAATGCAGTGGTAGACTTGGTGTCATTTAGCAACATTCTTTATGGTATATATCCACCATTGTTCGTTGTACTTCTTGTTTATTCACTTGGAGGAACAGCAGTTAGTGTTTTCCTGGGAAGGGTAGGTTCCCTATCTTCTACGATTAGTTTTGACATGGCACTGATTGCAATAATTGGTGGTATTTGCTCCAATTGATCGGAACTTTTTGATATGCAATTTCAGGGACTAGTAACACTAAATTTTTTTCAAGAGAAAAAAGAAGCAGATTTTCGTTTTGGACTTGTACGTGTTCGAGAAAATGCTGAATCAATTGCATTCTATGGCGGCGAGGAAAATGAAATGCAACTACTCCTGCTGCGCTTCAGAAGTGCTTTCGAAAATTTAACTGTATGGATCACATTTGACTCATTGATTGTTTCTTTACTTAACCAGATTTTTGTGTTTTGCTTGGGTAAGCGCCTTTGTATAGAAGATTTCTTGTTTTCCCACTCCTTGTTTAATTCATTTTCCTTACACTCGGTATGGTCCTGATGGATTCCATGATCATACCATGGAATGATTGTATTTTTAAGATCATGGAAGCTATTTGAAAGCTGTCCTGTAGTGTTTATTTTGTTGGTCTTATAATGAGGAGTTGTACCAAAAGAAGTTTTAGAGGACTGAGACCATGTCAAGAAAACAGTGATATTTGAGTTTTTTAATAGGTTCACATTATGTTTACCATGCCACACTTGCGCTAAATGAAAAAGTACTAAAAATGTGTCGTATTTTTTTGCCAGACAAAGACTTGTAGGAAAGTGTGAATCCGAATTTTTTAATACGTTCACATTATGTTTTCTTGACATAATGTGAACATAGATGGTAGGAAAGTGTGAATCCGAATTTTTTGGCTAGTCGTGCGTTATGATTTAATTCCAGCTGTATATGCTATAAAATACATCATAACAGGCTAGCTAAGGAGAAAAGTCCTTAGATTGGACATTTATTGACTATATGACGGGCTAACTTAAAGGTACTTTTCAGTACCACTGTACAAGTGACATGCCTAGTTTCCATTTACGTCCCCAGTGATGTATAAAATACGTATGAGGAATGAGGAAAACATAGTATATTTATTCTGGCATAGTGCCTCATGTCATAGCATTATGGAAAAAACAGTCATAGTTGGTGGAGGTTGATTAGGAAGTTCTAGTCTCTTGTTTTCAGATGCTCGAAGATGAATAAAATGGTTTTGGTGCCAATAAGAAGGCTCAAGTACTTTAGAGCTGTGTAATTTGTGCCGTGCTGTAGGTAATTTGTCAAGAAATGACAAAATGTGGTAGACTTGTTTAAAAATTGATGCTTTTGATGCTATTTGTCTGTTTGGGCTTTTGAGCCATCTCCTTCTGTTGAGGTTTCTTATTTTGACCTCTAGAATTGTAGAGCTGTATGTGGTTTTCAATTGATTTTTTATCCGTTCATTTTCTCTTGCTTGGCAACTTGTCCTCCTAGAACTATTTTGCTCCTCTTTTTATCCTGAAGAAATTTCTTTTGCCGCTGTTAAAAAGAATACTATGAAGGATTTTCTATTCTTTTTGTGCATTTCTTTGTTAGAGAGAGCCTAGGGATTCTAATGGTATCCGTTCAAACTTGCAATTGGTTTAGGAGTTAAACTTGTGGCAAACCAAACCAATTCCCTAAGAAAAAGATCAACAACCTTGTTGCATTCTGTTCCATCGTGCAAAACTGGATTGAGCTACTTGAAGGGGTCAACATGTGCCAGATGCTTGCGAAACTGGAGAGCTAATTTATTTATTTTGTAAAAACTTCACATGACGGAATAAAGAAGTGCAGAATGTTATGGAAAGCAATATAAGATTAGTGGATAGAATGAACATAGCACGTATCTTGTGATTTCCTAACCAGAAAAAACCCATGTCTGATGCTGAAAAATAAAAATAAAGAAGTGCGGAATGTTATGCAAAGCAATATAAGATTAGTGGATAGTATGAACATAGCACGTATCTTGTGATTTCCTAACCAGAAAAAACCCATGTCTCATGCCGAAAAATAAAAATACTAATGACAAACAATCAACTGTATCTCCCCAGAAGGAATTTAAACCAGAAAGGTCGAAGAAAAAGAGACTTTATATGGGGAATGAGTTGTCTGTCCTTTTAATATATATGTTGAACCTTAGTTCTTGTGACTTGTATTTGCATGTAGCTGTCCATCAATGATTTCAAAAGGTTGAGAATCTTTCTAGTTCTTTCTGATTTGTAGATATCACCAAATGGTATGTATTTATGTGGAAAAAAGCTGAAAATCTTACGTAGTTCTGTGGTGGGTGGGCATCATTCTAGTTCATTCTCATGGATACATGTCACCTTATTATGTCTTACAGTGTTAAGTTCATTGTTACTTTTGCAGCAATTGTTGATATCTTCTAGAAATCTGGAGTTCTTCACCAATGGCTATCGATACCTGATTCAGGTTCTTCCTGCTGCAGTAGTTGCACCCATGTACTTCTCAGGAAAAATCGAGTTTGGTGTGATAAATCAGTCTGTCTCTGCTTTTAACCATATTCTTGGAGATTTCTCTCTCATTGTGTACCAATTTCAGGCAATCAGTGCCTTTTCAGCTGTTATCGACAGACTAGGTACTTTGACTTACCTTCTCCATGTGTTTGGTCGTCTCTCTTTCGTAACTCCAAGTGAAGAAAATTTTTCTAAGGAAACTTGCTAATTTCATAATGAACGACATCACTAGATTAAGACCAAAGGAGATCTCCTTGGCAGGGAGGAAGATGAATTTTTGGGTAGTGATCTGTATTATTGCAGATTCTGTCTAGGTTAAGTTCTTTCGTAGTTTGGGCAATGTTTTAAGAATTTTCTGATGTTTAATACTAATGTTCTGTTTATTTATTTTTTCCCCTTTGAAAGACCAAATGAAGAAAGCAAAGGAGTGGGCTGAGGATATCTTTTCTGAGTTGGATGCAATTTAACTTTATACAAACTTTGATAGCTTTCATTTGTGCAGGTGAATTTGATGATGTTTTGGATAGCAGCAGTTCCAAACATCTCTCTGATCCTTTAGCAGAGATTCATCTTATGTACTGCAACGTTAAAAGTTTAACCTCCTCCGTGCAGTCTAATGGGTCCATGCTCCTAGAAAACCGTCAAGAGTTGCTTGATATTGAGAACTTAACTCTACAGACGCCATCAAGTAATGCTACACTCATTAGGGACTTGTCATTGAAGATATATGAGAAGGACCATCTGCTGGTTGGGAATCTGTTTGTCTTTAACATGCTAAGCTGGGTAACTATTTTATGTTGAGATATTCACTCGTATATAATCATGTTCACAGGTAACAGGACCAAGTGGGAGTGGTAAAACTTCGTTGCTGAGGGCCATTGCTGGTCTTTGGAACACTGGAAGGGGGGAAATCAGGTTTTATGTGAAGGATACCAGAGATCCTCAGCCACCCCTTTCTCCAGATGTGGCCCCTTTCGATGGCAGTAGTTCACATGATATACATGGGAATCTGGGGAGATTTGGTTGTAGAAATTCAAGAGGTGTATTTTTCCTTCCTCAAAGACCATACATGGTTTTGGGAACTCTTCGTCAACAACTGCTTTATCCTACGTGGACTGAAGATTTAGTCTCTATCTCCGACAACAATAAACCAGCTGGTACAAAGTTTTGAACCGTCACCAGACTTACCGGATCCCCTTTTTCTGTTGACTATATAACTGACCTACCTTTCTACGACCTTAACTGCAAAATAGAATTGTTATTTGTTTTACCACATTTGTTCAATGTCATTGGAAGCCTATACACAAAAACTGCAGAGGTTATTTCGTTATTTGTCAACATGTCAGGACTCAGGAGATTAAGCTTAGTAAATTCTTTGGTTTTTGGGCTGGTCTGTGAATTCAAGAACCTTGGTTGTATAAGGGTTGTGCCACTGCTCTAGCTCCAGCTGTCTCATGAAGGTCAGGGTGGGTCTGAAAGGTGGAAATTTAGCTCCCTTTAGGACTAGAATGGATTAGGAACATTGACTTCAAATGAGGGATCTAATTTATATGGTGTTGATGCTAGTTGCAGGAAAAAAGAAAAGGAGCAAAAAAGATTTGTTGGCGAATCTAAGATTCCAAGTGAGGTGGACTACAATTAAAGAAACTTGTTTACGGAATGAATATGTTCATAACGCAATCAACACAAAAAGAGATTGACACCAAACTCTCTGTACGCATCAGAGTAACAAAGTTGTTGATAGAGTTAATGTAGTTAAACGGAAGCTTAAGAAACAGTTAGGGAGGTTAAACTGAAGGCTTATGATGATCTTTATCTAAAGTTAAATTCCAGCTACACATAAAGATTTAATCTTGTACATTTTTGTAAGGGGAAGATGGGGCCCATGACTTGGGAGAGGTGCAAGAAGAAAGAAACAAGTGTGATCACGATTAGTTTATTTCAAGGATCAACATTAGCCTTGTATTTTCACGCTTATCGGTACAGGGCTAATGTCCTTATAAGGCGGTATAGAACACAAATGTCACACTTATTGGTACAGCTTTTGCTACGTTAATGGCTCATGATACACTTAAGTACCAATGACATAGTTTAGAGAAAGAGGCCCAATTGCTATTTACTTCCGCGGTGGTGTGTTATGTGTAGGATGGGAGGGGTGAGGAGAGGGAGGAGAAGATTGACCACCTATCCTTGCATGTCATGTGGCTTTTGGCGAAGATTGTTTTGGCTTGCAGAGGGTGATTGGCTTGTTTTCTGTACAGATAGGGCCTTTGATCTTAACAAGAAGGCATGGATTATATGGAGGTCCGTAGTCTGGGTGGTTGGAAAGGAATGGCAAAATTGGGATATAAAGTGAAAGATTTATAGAGTCAAGTGAAAGATTTATAGAGTCTATTGCATCAGACATGCTATTTGCCTCTTTGGGTTTTGGTGTCTCCTTCAAACCTTCCTTTAACGGAATGCCACTATACATGATTAGCAGGAAATGGAAAGCGTCTTGTGATTAGTAGCTTCAATATATTGTGTTAGATCTATGGGAGACTCAGCTACCTTAAACTTGTTTTCTGATTTCTGGAGAATGAGGAAAGGTGGAACAATTTTCAATATAGAATGTGCTTTTTGCAACTTATTGTAGCAACAAAAGTTTAAACCTCAGAGATGAATGAAATTTTTTTGCCTTTCAAAAAAAAAAAAAAAAAGTTTAAACCATTGCAATCTCCTAGCAGATCAGTTCATTAGGCCATAGTGGCTTTTATCTTTTCCAAGACATGACGTGCCAGACTTCGGTGGCTACTCAACTTTTGCCACAAGCACCACCCTCCCTGAGCGGGCATGTACGTTATTCTTTTTCATTTGGTTCTTGATGGTGTAACAGGTGTGCTGCCTTTCTTGATGCCGGGATTGAACTCAAAAGATGTTTGTCTGAAGTCTCAAAAGCCTACAACTGATGATCTACTCCAAGTTTTGGAAGATGTTCGCCTTGGCTATGTTCTATCTCGTTTTAATGGTCTGGATTCGACATGTGAGTGGTCTTGTGTTCTTTCTCTTGGGGAGCAACAACGCCTTGCTTTTGCGCGGCTCTTGCTTTCAAAACCACGTTTGGTTCTGTTGGATGAATCCACAAGTGCTTTAGATGAAGCCAATGAGGTATTTTATGGGTGTTAAATCTTGTACTTCTATCCAATTTTTTATGCATTTCCTTTGTGAAAATCTCTTGTTTTTTCTCTATCTTTACTAGTTGGTGCTAATTTTTGGGGCCATAGCCATCTCACTTCATGCTTCTTGTGGGTCCTATGCAACTACAAAGATCTGGTCGAATTGATGATATGGGAGAAACAGGGTAAAAAGCTTACGTGTGACCTTTATAGTGACATGGATTCGTATAACAATACAAAGACAGTAACAAGAAGGAATCAGACAGCCCACACAAACAACAAATGCTCCTCGATATGCCCTTGCTTGCAGCTGATGAATAGTGAAAAATAGAGGCAAACAGACCATCCGCACTAAGAAAGCTTGGAAAAACAAAGAACAAGGTTACGACTTCCTAGGATGAAGGAAAACAGCTACACAGTCCATTAAATCCAGCAGAAACTTGCGCAGATTCCAGATTGTAGAAATTATGTTCGAAGTTTGAACATTCAAAAATTCAATAAGTGTACCAGATGTCTTCAAGAAGTGGTGAAAAAATACCACAAATCTTATCTCGAAGAACCGGACCAAGTAAGGTGTTCCTTGGTTGCTGCTGTCAGCAGGCAAGCAAAACACCTTTATTTTCTTCTTCCACGATGCTCAAATAGTTTCTACAAGGTTTAGCCCGGGAAGTTTCAATGCGGATTGATTTAGGCTCTTTTACCTAGTTGACTTGGTGGTTTGAAATTGTGGTTAAGTTTACTGAAGAAAAAGAAGAGGAGAGGCAGAGAAAACGTTAAGACAATAGGGTGAGAAAGTTAATTAGCTTCTACACCTGCATGTATTTCTACAACGGTAGAAGGATACCGCATTGTCTCTTAGACGAAATTAATAACAAACAAATAGTAAACATGACAATCCAATAAATTTATTACTGCTTACTATTATTCTTTCACCGAGAAAGATTAGGTGTTTAACTTCCTGATGAACCCTTGATTCTGAGCTAGCTTAAGAAACAATTAGTTCCTCACTTACCAAGTCACTTGGTGGCATACCGGACATTGGCTGGGTCATTGGGGTGGGTTTCCCAGCTCCAGCCTCTTGTTAAACAGCTGGCTGACATATTTGACCATGCCAACACAAATTTATTGTGAAATATGTAGAGTAAAATGTAGTGTTTAATTAAGGGTTTTTCGTGATATTTAATGTTTTATTAATTATTAGCTTAATACTCCAAATATCTGTTTGATTCATGCACCCAAAAGGCACGTCCAACACGGATTATCCAATGCAATTGTTTGTGTTAGGAGATAACTGTGGTGGTAAAATACAGCTTTCCGTTTTATTAAGTGTTTGGAGAATTAAACTTTAAGAGAATGACCAGTCATTTGATCTCCTACTTTAGGTTGCATGTCATTTTATTTGATTAGAAGCAGTGAGAATCGAGTTTGAAATTCTATCAAACAAGGATTGGATTATTTGGGTATGGTTGTAATTATACTTTAGCATCCACATTGTTCAGGACGTCAATTTGGCAAAGTGGGACATAGGTGATCGGCAGCTTGTTGACATTGGAACAATTGATTTGAAATTGGCCATTACTTTCTATTGTCTTTGAGGGAATTTGATGATATAAGATCTCTCAACTATCTGTTCTCGTCTCTTACTTTTTTCAACAGGCCCATCTATATCAGAAGATTGAAGCGGCAGGGATTACGTATATAAGCATTGGCCATAGAAGAACCCTTTATCAGTACCATAAAAAGAGTCTACATATCACAACCATGGATCCTCTCAATAACCAGCGCAATTGGTACATAGAGTCCATCAACCAAGACAGCCCGTACAATTTACCAAGGTAGCAAAGTGTACGTATAAAGCGGCAAACTTTGCTGCCTCGCTTTCTCAGGTGGGTGTTGTCGATCGCAGGAGGAAAAATTAAGCAGTAGTCCAGGAATTGGGCTTTTTCTCTTATACTGGGATGAGTTCTCTAATGCAGAAAATTGTGGTTCATCCATGCAAGAATAGCATAGCAAGTCCAAATAGTAACAAACACCAATAGGATGGAGGAAGAGGGTTGTTGCGACAAGTGTGATCATGGCCTCGAACTATTTCCCTGTACAAGAATGTGGTGCAAATGTTAATGTATCTTTTGTTCATTACATGCATGCCGCCACGTCTGATATGGAGAGGGACGGGTAGATAGTAGCATGCCGCCACGTTTGATATGGAGAGGGACGGGTAGATAGTAGCATATCTGTATGTGACCGCATGTAAAAAGAAAAAGTTCAAATTGATTGTGGTGCAATTATGGTATCATTCATTTCCATTTTCTAGGTTGTTTTTTTCTGGTTTGAAATACGAGTATAGGGATTGCTCTTGCTTCGTCAAGAATTCAGTACAAAGTACTAGTAAGTAGTAAAGTAGAAATACTGTAATAATGAGTGAGAATAGTAATGGGGCAAAAGAAAAGAAAAGAAAAGAAAAGAAGTGTTCGTGAAGGCAACGGCATGGCGCGGTACCAGTTGAGAAGAAGTAGTTTAGTTGGTGTTCCTTCGAACTAGTAGTGCAATTTGGGGAAGGTACGAAGGGTAAATGGGTACATACATACATACATACATAAGGGTGCCGTCCGTTTATTCTCCGTGTTTGACCGGGAAGCTCTTTTCTTTTCTTTTGTGTGTGTGTGTGTGTGTGTGTGTGTGTGTGTGTGGAGTATAGTACTATATAGTGTAGTAGTAATTAGTAGCATGGGGATCTGGGCAGGTTGCGTGGGAATCCCTTTCCTTTCCTTTGGGTCTGAAGACTCTGAACTCTGAAATAAAGGCGTATCCCCGTTCCCCTCTTTCTCCTCTCCGAGGAGAACTTCATTGGATTTTGGACCAAAATGTGTTGGATCTGTCACGCCAGCTAGCTGCTTCCCAAATACCCCCACGGAGTTTCAGGAATTTGCTTTGTTTTACGCCTGCACAACCTCCCACTCACCCTATTTTACCCCATTGATATATAACGAATATATATATATATTTTTAAATATAAAGTCTTTACGGCAGCATTTGTTGAAAGAGCATGCAATATATCCGTCCCAATTTGTTAGTCATTTTTTTGAAATTTGTGTTATTTTTTAATTAATTTTTTTTTTTTTAAATTTATGTTGTTTTATGTAATATTAAAAATATTGTTTAACATAATTAATTGAGATTTATGAAACAAGATCCAATCACATATGAAAAAGTATTATCAATTTAAAAAAATAATAGCCACATTTTCTTTATAGTTAGGATAGAACGAGCGACCAACAAATGGGCATTAAGGGACAAATTGCTAGTTCTTTTCAAAGTTTTACATTACACATTAAAATTATTTCATGCTCCAGGAGCAATGCTTCTCCTCCTCTCTCATAAGTGTGTGGGTCCCCCTTCAAAGTGTGCAGATATTACACACTTTTGTGAGAGAAAGGAACATTGCTTATTGAGTATAGAATAATCTCTCGTTACGCAGAACATACAATTCTTTCAAGCTTATCTAAGTCTAACAAATATTCTAGAAGTAGGGGTTGATTAACGAATCAAGATACCCAAATTCAAACTCATGTTTGGCTTTTATTGAGCTTTTAAAGAAAAATCGAACAGTTTGTTACTTGGGTCATTAAAAAATTCAAACTTTTTGAGATCGACTTGATTAAAGTTTATTTGAGATTAGCTCTCTTGATAATTAAACAAGTTTGGATACATTTTTGAAGTTTGTTAAGTTTTTCACTAGAGCTTGAACTCGATTTTGACTCGTGTATGGGTTGTACCTTAAAGCACTCTAAGAAGACGCTGACGCTAAAATAAAGCTCATTCTTTTCGTTTCAACAATCGACAATCCATCAATTTCGTCGCACCAAACTTCATTAGACGGCTCTCGATTTATTCATGTTTAATTTGGACTTTTTTTTGGGTGGAAGACTACATAAAAGAAATTCATTATTAACATCAAAGTTACAACCCACTGTGTGAAGATATTACAACGTACAAGGAGAAGGCCTCATGAACACCAACAACGACACGACAAAAACCAAGGGATATATCATGTCAGAGTTGTAAAGGCAAAATCTAGAAACAGTTGCAACAGTAGTTCCACTAGCAACGAGCAGTTTCACAAAAATTGAAAGATAACCAACCAAGTGAGAGCTATTGAATTTAAACTTAGTAATGAGTACAATGCATGTGAGATAGTACTTATGATTTACAAGTAAAAACAAATCAAAATAAGTGCTGATAACTAGTACAACAATATGATAAAGAGAATAAACTGAAAGTATAGTTGATCTCACAAGCTTCAGTTTGACTCGAAGAAAATTGATCGAACCGCGATTATGACAAGCCTTTACAAAACGTACAACCCATAGATATATATTTTATCAAAATCTGAAATTAGGTTCTTTATTTCGATTATAATTTTTCTTGTGCTGTTTTCATGTTAATTAAATTTGTGCACGTACATGAATCTATTACTTGTAAGGGTTTGGTTGAATCTCTACTTACCTACCTTTCTCAATTAGGGAAGGGTTTTTCACTATTGTTAACCCAGATGTTGAGTTAGGGTTTTCCATCCAACGTTGGGTATATATGAAACTGATTGAATTTCTTTGTTTCTAGTTGGTTGGAATTTATACACATTATTGGACTTTCTCATGAGTAATGTTTTTGATGTACTTATTCGACATGCATGTAATAGGATATATATATATATATATAATATAATGGTGGTGATTGAAATTTCTTTCTAACTTGGGTCGACCCCAAAAATTCAAATTATAGTTTCGTCAGCAATGACCCTAGCTATATATATAGTAATCCTTTAAGTGAGCAGATCATGATGATCGAGCTAGAAATGTGATTGAAGATGGAAGCTTAGAGAGAATGATCAATGCTTCCCATGCGTGAAAACGTAGGAGTATATATGGGGGAATAATTACTTCGATCGAATTATATATGCGCAAACAAAATACTTGTACAAAATCTCATCGAAAATGCTACTACATGAGTAATGGTAGTTTTAGTTGAAACGGAAGTACAAAAGAGGTCACAATTAATTAATACTATAAGTATACAAAAACTCGATTAGTAGTATAAAATTAGCGTAAAATTATGAGTTTCAGTGTCATTATTAGGCATGCACGTGCTAGTAGTAATTAATAGTACTGTAGTCCAGTAGTTTGACACATATATGCATGCATGCAGGAGTAGTGTTAATTAATAGTAATCCCTAATACTAATAGTAGTATTTGATTTTGATTATTAGTAGTATTAGTTAGCGGCAGGTTTCCTTCATTGTTATGAGGCGAATTTGGGGATTGGGGTCTCCCATTCAACTGACAGTTTCCCAGGTCTCATCGTACCCCCTCATTATTATTGTTACCATTTGACCACGATCCCTTAATTTCCTTCTCTGTCCAATACTATACTAATATTTTTCCTTTATTTCTGTTCCACATCCCGGCCCCCCTTAATTGGTTATTGTTGTGGCTCCATCAATATCTTCTACTAATTATACTACTACTCCAATATTGCTCTCTCTCTCTCTCTCTCTAGCTCTGGCACTTTTCAAGAGCAGAAAGTGGCCCACCTGCTATCTACGTTAACTGATCACCCGCATCGTCTCTAGATCTTTAATTTGTCAGTCACTGTGGAACTAGTACGTAGTAGTATTTCATTAACAGATCTGGCAAGCTAGAGGTCTGCTTTCTTTCTTTCTTTGTTCGTTCGTTGTTGCTCTCTTTAAAAGTACGGTTGACCAAAAAAAACTATCCGAAAGCTTAAATTCTTTTGTATCAATTTTGATCCCGTATACATATATATCCTACCCTATACATGATATCGATCTTCTTCTAAATCTAGAGAAAGCAAAAGTAAACTCATCAAATTACTGTATATCGATGTAGAGGCATGCATGTTAAGAATGTAAAGAGTTTGATATATGGATGCATGGGGTTATATTTGTATTAATGCGTTTGGATCAACTCAAGACATGACTCAAACCTGTGAGATCGAAGGTACTCATGAGGGTTATGTCATGCGTTCCTTTTCTTTCTTTTTGTGGGTTTTATTTAATTTACGTGCATTTGAGTTAGTTTTTGAAGGATTAGTTATATGTATGCTATGTAAACAAACTAGCTAATATAGCTAAGTTCATTTAGTATTACTGTTTTTCTTTTACAGTACTGTTAATTAGCCAGCTAGTTTAAACTTTAATTTCAGGGCAACAGTATATAGTTAATTAAAAAGAACGCAGAGGAGGATAATGATGCTAGGAAATGGACAGCTTTCTGTTCCGCCGGGCTTTCGATTCCATCCCACCGATGAGGAGTTACTCTATTATTATCTGAGGAAGAAGGTCTCGTACGAAGCCATCGATCTTGACGTTATTAGGGAAGTGGATCTCAACAAACTCGAGCCATGGGACCTCAAAGGTCAGAATATTAATTAATTGCCTAGCTGCTTCTTCTTCTTCTTCTTCTTCAAATGTCTTTGATCTGTAATGTGCATGCACTGGGCAGAGCTAGAAGGTTCTCCTCACTATATTACTCCTAGCTACTATATATATAGTAAGAAGATCGAGTTGTTAATTTTCTCCCCATGCATATCTTTTTATGCATGGACGTTGAAGCCTAGCTATCACTTCAGTATCTTAATTTTCAATATACTGATCAAGATCATGATCGAGAGAGAGAGAGAGAGAATTCTAATAAAGATTCTAAGAAATAATTCTAATAAACTTGGCAAAAGATTTTTTTATTTTTTTTCAATGCTAAGAAATTGTCTCTTGACTCGTCATGGTCTTTGCGGACTTCTAGTATTCCATCTCTAGTTTAATCTCCTCACCAGTCACCTCATTTATCAAAAGGTTATCAACTTATATTTATATCCCATTGCCAACGGGCTTGTAGCCCAATGATACTTCCTCACCTCTTTTATATGGAAGGTGCACGGGTGTTTAGTGTGGTGGATGATATCCTTAGAGCTTGCCCCCCTTATACCGCTTAGCGATACCCCTTTCCCATCCTGGCCATTCCCTTAAGAGTAGGCTAGAGGAGTGTCAAATAATAATAAAATATATATCCCATTATGTTGGTTAAATCGATTATAGCGCGCGGGCGCGCGCGCACACACATATATATATATATATAACACTTTGTACCGATGTGATTGTTGCTTGTATAAAATGGAGAAACGTGAATTACTCGTCGATTTCGTACTATTGTCTTTAAGATTGTAGAGTTCTTTTCTCATTTTTTGTGAAAATCATTTTGTTGCAGACAAATGTAGAATTGGATCAGGTCCTCAGAACGAGTGGTACTTTTTCAGCCACAAGGACAAGAAATATCCAACAGGAACTCGAACTAATAGGGCCACCACAGCTGGTTTTTGGAAGGCGACGGGCAGAGACAAGGCCATTCATCTCAGCAGTAAATGCAACTTTTCCATGGCCAAGAGGATTGGCATGAGAAAAACTCTAGTCTTCTACACGGGACGTGCCCCCCATGGCCACAAGACTGACTGGATTATGCATGAGTACCGCCTAGACGATTATCACGACAACAATGCATCTCAACTACTTCATCAGGTATTTATATATATCTTACTTGCTATCGATCCATGTATTAGCCTGGCCATGTGATCAGTCGTTTGTTTAGGTTATTGGGTTTTCTATTCAAAGCTAGTTAGAGGCTGATTTCATCAAAATCCATGCAGGAAGATGGATGGGTCGTCTGCAGGGTGTTTGAAAAGAAGAGTACAAGTCATAACAGGGGGATTGGTCACCTACCAGATCAATATGCTCCTCAAGATGATCAAGAAGAACACTACTTTGGTGTTGATGCTCATATGATCAAAGCAAGTACATCTACTACAGGACCATCCACTTTGATATTGGAGCCTAAACAGAATTTGCAACAAGCGCTATATGATAGTAACTTTGGTGGCTACTCCTCCTCATCTTCCATACATCTCCCACAGTTGTTGAGTCCTGATCATCATCATCATCATCATCAATCGACGTCTTTTGTCAACATCAATGGCTCTTTTATATCGCCTACTGCTATCTCCTCCTTCAACAACATGGATATCGAATGCTCTCAAAATTTGTTAAAGCTTACATCAGCGGGTGGTAATTCTACTAATGGAAGAGAAATCCTGCAACAACAATATAAGCAGGAGAGGACAACCTTTAATGGTACTGATTGGTCGTTCTTGGACAAGCTACTTGCTTCCCACCAAAACCAAAATCAAAATCAACTGGAGGATCAGAATAAATGCCACCCTTCCTCCCAGGCTATTGATGTGGGTCCTTCATCTCAAATATATGGATTCCCATTTGATTACATTGGTTGTGAAACAGATGTTTTGAAGTTTTCTAAGTAAGCTAGCTAGCTAGCGTTGACGCAAGATTTTTAAAGTCTCGTTCCACTATCTCTAATTGTGCACTCGGACAACTATCCCTAATTTTTAGTTAAAGGCATGGTGTGTTTGAAACTTTTTTCATATGCTGAGTACATAATTTGTAGAAATTAAACTATGTTTTCTCTACTTTGAATGCGCATATTAGCATATGCTATAATTTTTTTGGGTTAATTAGTTGACATGAATCTTGAAGTCCAATTCGTTAATAAATAAGCGACATATCAATCAACTGCAATATCATGAGAGGTTGGGTATATGTGGAAATTAATTAAATTCAAAGCTAGGGAAAATGTGCAACCAAATTGCCTACGAAAAATGCTTGGAAACCATCCAACAGAGAGCGCTAACCAAATTCTACTATGTAGAAACAAATCAATAGCTTATCTTAATTAGTCAATGCACATTGAAGGACAATATAACAAGATTATATACTCTGCCACTACTAAGTTTAAACTTGTGAAGCAGTTTTCTACTACTCCGTATTAATTAAGTTGGAGTGCCGGCCACTTGAACTTATTTTTTCCCCGATGACCATCCAATAACTTCTCCTTGCCTGCAGTAGTTGGCATGTCCTTGATTGAAATCCATTTCCCTCACTGAAATCAAGCACACTTAGGAAAGGGAATTATAAGGTTATGGATAGGCTAGCTAGCCAACGGAACCTGCATGTCGACCAGGAATACCCTTGGATATCGCTCGATCATGTACCAACGGAAGAGATATGCATGTGCAGCCTCCTTTGCTGCGGATATGGAAGGAGTTGAGCACGAGAGCTTGAAAGAGTCGAGCTTGAGAGAGCTTGATCTTTTTTTGTTTTGTCTTTTAATTATGCGTTTGAGTACTAAAAGAAATAAGTGACTTGGATGCCTCCAGCTTAGTAAAGCTGATAAGGAAATTAGAATGTGTTTAACACATTTTTTTTTGTTGCCATATTTAATTAGGAAATTAGAATGTGTTTAATAATCAAAATCAAAGAGTTGCTAAAGTTAGCTATGTGTGCTAAAAAAATTGCTTATATTGTTATAATCAAACCTAGCAACCTCCTAATCAATAATCAAATTTGGGCATTTACATAATCAAAACTAGCAATATTTTTGTCAATAACCAAATTTATTGAACCCCACGTAGCAATGTTTTTCTCTCAACGTCTTTGTTAACTCTCTTCTCTCTCCCACATCTGACAAGAGCAGGTAGATCTCTCTCCTTTCCAAGTAATTAATAATTAGATTAGTTTTCAATTTCGATTAACAATATGCAGTCATTATTATCCGAGTTTAGCATAAATTTTCCTTCTCGATCGATCCTTCTGCCAATTTATGTTTGAAATTTTCTTGATTCAAAAAAGTTAGCGCATCCAAGTAGTAAATCAGTTGGAAGAACAGTTGGTATTCCCCAACCCCAAGTATTGATGCTAAATATGTCACTCATACCAGACTGACCCAAAAATGACGGAACGGTGGGAAAATTGTTGGGACGGAAAATTTTGAAGGGATGAAATAAGTGTGAAATGGAGGTGAAAATTTTGGAGGGAAAGAATAGGTGGCAGTAGACCCATTGATTTTGATTATGGGCAGAAAACAAACAATATAAGACTTGGTATTACTAACTTTAGCAACCTCTAAATCGATAATAATGAAAATCAGTTTTTATTATTCAATTTTGCTTATTACAATGAGGGTGCTCTCAGGGGGGAGGGGGGGTGGTTTGAACCGTCGACCTCATGCATTTGGGGTATAATTCTGGGCCACCTGCCCAAGCACCCACATGCAAACACATAATATTGTTTGAAACGATTGAATTTTTTTTTATCGACAAAAATAACATATTAACTTATTAAGAAAGAAAGGGGAGAGGGGATTTCAACCAAAGGTTAAAAAATACATCCAATTGGGAAAAACTCACATACACTTTAAAAGGTAAAGCCCAAATACCTGAGGGCCTAAAATACCTAGATTATACATTAAGTACAAAAAAAGAAAGGGTTAGGCCCAGCCCAAAAAAACTCAAAACAAAATTCTAGCTATGTTTGATTTGGTATTTGAAAAGTTTTTTGAAAAATAGTAGGGGTAATAAGTGGAGAGAGATAGAGAGAGAAATGTTGGAAGTAGGAAGAATCTAGGAGGAATCTAGGGGGAATTTTTTGAAAAATACTTTTTGAAAAGGGAAGAGAACAAAATTTTTGAAAAACTTTAGCCCTTGCCCCCCACCACCACCGCCCATCAAAAAAACAGCAACACCAGGACCCACCGATCAGCTACCCCAGCAACCACCACTCCACCACAAGACACCCCACCAGAGAGACTTCACGGATCATAGAACCAACCAAAGCTGTCGCGAATGCTCACCCTTACTGTTAGGCAAAGACCGTGGCACCCAACAGTGGCCATGCCGATCGAGCTGCTAAACCACCAGAAACGCCTTTGGTCAAAATCGAATCCCCAAGAGATAGACCGACCGGCTAGCGGATTGAAAAAAACAACACGATTGAGAAGGTGGGAGACGCAGAGAGAATAGGTAGAGAAAAGTAGCCCAAAAGATAGAGGGTATGGGGTTAGAAAAAAGGAGGGGAGAGGGAGAGAGACAAAAGGTCCGAGAAACAAACCATCGCCTTCTATCACCAATTGTATAGTCCCCTCACAAATCTGTGGTGGAAAAAACTTTAAAGCATAACTTGGCGGTGCTTGAGGAGTACTGAATAATCACTCACTCTAGGGGAAAAAAAGGATTTATATGACGAGAGGAGTTAGGGGCATATCAGTTGTGCCACATCCCTCTCACATATAAGTGAGGCCCGTTCCAGTGGACCCTACTTATATGTGAAAAGGATATAAGTGCGGTGTGGTACAACTGATATGCCTGTAACATTTTTGTTTATATGACATTACTAATAGTAAAAAATTCAACTCAATCCAAGTGTCTTTGTACGGTTAGAGTGCACGGAGGCATCCGAGTCACGTATATATAATGAAAACGTTAATGCTAAACATGTCGGCCTCGAAAAATCCCATAATCTACGCCCATGTTGTGGCAATTCCATTTCCGGCTAGAAGAAGAAAGCGGGGCCTACCGACAGTCTTCAGAAGAAAAGAAGAAGTGAAGGAATTTAATTTCCAACCATAGAGGCTAGAGCATAGCATGCGATCCCCAATCTCATCTGGAAATGGCAGGTAGCAGAGGAAGCACAAGCCAGACGAAGAAGAGCCGTTATGATGCATTGCGGTTGCTTTTCTGCTTGTTTCTTGTTTTGAGCATTTCTGTTATAATAATCGCCTTGAGCAAACGATCTCTTGATCCCACTCGCTCTCTCTACAGATATCTCTACTACTCACCAAGCTCAACAACCAATCTTACTACCTCTTCTTCTCTCCTCCTCCCTTCTCCTCCATTGGCCGATTCCCACCCAGAACCATCATCATCACCATCATCATCATCATCATTCCTTCGGATACCCAATTCATCGTCTGAGTCTGTTTATCCCGGACAGCTTAACCAGAATAATAATAATAATTTCCTCATCCCCGAGAGGGATTCCGGATCTGTCAGCGCAGACACTATTATGGTTGACGATGGTAGAGCTGGTGGTAACGAGAGTATAACTGATGGGTTTGGGGGAGACATTCTAAATAATATATCCTCCACCACCACCTCCTCCTCCTCCTCCTCAGCTGTGGAAATTTTAGAGAACGAGAAATGGCCCTCCTGCGATCTGTATGTGGGCAATTGGGTGAGAGTCACGGATGAGGAGGAGAAGGAGGCCTACCCGATTTACAAACCAGGGTCTTGCCCATACGTTGATGAGGCTTTTGACTGCCAGAGGAATGGAAGGCGCGACTCCGATTATCTGAAATGGAGATGGAAGCCCCATGGTTGTGAGCTCCCCAGGTATGGTTCCCTTACATACTTATGCCTCTTGTGGACAACAAACAATTCTACTGCTTTTCTTTAACTTATCCAAAATCTCAACTGAGCTGGGTGTTAAAGTAATTGAGTTTGTGGTTTATTATGGCTGGGTACGTATTAGTGAACTTCTTACCACATACCAATGAATTTCAATGGCAAACCTGGATAAATAGTCAATACTTGGGTATAAACCACATATGTTTTGCTGAGGATCAGTTTATTGTCTGTTATCCTAATGAGCCTTCTTTTCAAGTAGTGCACAATGCTCTTTTGGAGTTCTATAAGTTCTCTAGTCTTCAGCCCAATAAAAGCAAGAGTAAGTTAATCATTGCAGGGGTTTTAGATCAGGAAAGCTAAGCTTTTGTGGAATTGTGGGATTCCAGTCAGGCACTTAACCAGTTAGATATCCTGGGGTTCTCCTCATTTCCACTGAGCTCTCAGCCTCAGATTGTACTCCTCTCATTTACATCATTTATAAAATCTCTTCTAAGACCACTCACTGGGCTAATAGAACTCCATTATGTCGGTAGGCTTCAAAGTATTAGGTCTTATTCAATATGAAAGTATTCTGGTCCACGCATTTTGTTCTTCATAAGTCAGTTTGCAAGCACATTGAATAGCTACTAAGGAACTTCCTTATGTCTAGTGCCCTAAAAATGAAGGCGGCCTTGTACTTAGAAGGGTTTTTTGGATTGGAATTTTGCTGTCATGCTAAGACATCTATGGGCTTATTGTTCCATGACAATGCCTCTAGGTTAAATGGAGTTATTAGTACATCATCAAACACCACTGTCTTCGGACTACGAAAATTCCTTCCTCTTGCTCATGGCCCATGGACGTGGAGAAAGCTTTTAACCCTGAGAACTCAATCTAAGGCTTTTATCAAAAGAATAATTGGTGAGTGCTCTTCTACATTCTTTTGGCATGATGACTGGCACCCTGCTAGGCCTCTTTTGGATCATTGTTGGTTTCGGTTTGTTATGGTTTTTGGCATTCCTTTGACGGCTAAGGTGTCTTGCATCATCCATTATGAAAAGTGGACTTGGCCGTTGTTCTCTCTCCCTGTTCATCCTTATTCTCTAAATCCAAATATTCTTGATTCTATCATTTGGATTGGTTCCTTTCATCCAAGTACCTAGTCTCTTATACTTGGGATGCCCTAAGGATTCATTAACATGTTGTCACTTGGCATAAGCTTGCTTGGTTCTCAAAATGTATCCCTAGGCATAGCTCTATCCTTTGGATGGCTCTTAGGGTAGTCTCAGAGCAAAAGACCAAGCTTCATAGCTAGATGCTTGATGATCCTTTTTGCTCTCTTTGCAGCCACCAAGATGTGCTATTTTTGTGTCCGTGTTGCGTTTCTATATCCTTGCTTCTTAGCTCTAGAGGCTAGAATGGAGGCTTGGCATGGCGGCACCCGTCACTCGCAGAGGTGCCCTTACCACCTATCTCTTAGAGTGAGGAGGACAAAGACACAAGACGACAAGAACCGTTTGCCGTACCCTCTTACAGTCATCCTGCCTCCTTTTGTTGTTTCCTTATTTCTGTTCTCTCTTTTATCGTTGAGCTAATTCTCTCTTCTTCGATTCCATACAATATTCTTCTCTTATTTCCCTCTTGGAACTCTTCTTGTTTCTATAGTCTTGTATTGTGGTTAGAAGAATGATTTGTTGACAAGGTGGATAGATTTATAGCAAATCATGCTCTCTCTTGGAATAATTCTTCCTAGACATAGCTCTATCCTTTGGATTGCCTGTTTCCTCCATTGCATGTCCTCATGTTTCTTACTTTGTCTATCTTCTCTCTTGCTATCTTTATAGACTCTTCTCTTTTTATCACTCATTCTCTTAATCCTGTCTATTTGTCCTTTTCTTATTTCATAAAGTCATCTCTTATATTGCCTGTTTCCCCCATTGCATGTCCTCATGTTTCTTACTTTGTCTATCTTCTCTCTTGCTATCTTTTGGGACTCTCCTCTTTTTATCACTCATTCTCTTTCCTCCATTGCATGTCCTCATGTTTCTTACTTTGTCTATCTTCTTTCTTGCTATCTTTTTAGACTCTCCTCTTTTTATCACTCATTCTCTTAATCCTGGTTGTTTGTCCTTTTCTTATTTTACAAAGTCCTAACGATGATGGCATAAGTCACATTTAAGAAATTACTAATTATTTATTACAAGCGGTGGGAGAATACAAGTATCAGAATTACATCAATGTTGGAAAGAAGTCCACAATCACTATAAGCCCCACCCAACTAGTAACCCCTGTTAAAGTATCCAACTTATAACCAATTGGCAATAAGTGGAGATGCTGTCAGGCTTATATACTAGTTTTGGAGGAGATAATTAACCAATGTGGGACAACCTTCAACACTCCCCCACACGTGCTACGCCTGACTCACACGTGGGGAGGTAAATAAACGATCCATACCACATGGATCACAATAAACAACGGTACACTTATGGCACAGGAGAAAAATTCTCCGAAACCCTAGCTCTAATACCATGTTAAAGCGTCCAACTCAAAGCCAATTGGTTTTGAGTTGGATGCTTTAACAACTCCATTAAGGGGAGAAATAATGCCAACAAAGTCCAAGGGGATAACACCTATGTGAAGGTTAACCTGCTAACCCTTAGCCTAACCACGTGGCTTAAAAGGTTAACCTCAAGTTATACAATAGCTTGTCGCGATTGGTTATATACTGATTGATTTACAATCTACCCACCAATGTGGGACTGATTGTGCCCATGGGGCCTCACAAGCACAGTTGCTAACTCTTGAAGTCTTGAAGAGAACTCAATCTGTTGTGTTTTCTTCTTCTTCTTCCTCCTCCTCCTCATTTGCCTCTGTTTTCGTTTCTTCTTGTTTACAGTCAAAACAAATAGAGTCTTATTGTCACCACTCACCAAGTACTTGTAATGCTATTTGTCTTCATTCCTCAAATAAACAATCAGGGATTAATAAGTGTATGGTATTTGAAATAGTATAAGCATTTATTTATCGAGGCCCGTTTATTTATTTTGCAAATTTGCCTATATTAGTATGCTAATTATTTTCTATAACTTGTGCCTCGCTCTGATGAGGCATGTGCCTCGCCTCGTGCCTAGCCTCCAGGGGGCCATGGCGCCTCGGTGCACCTAGTGCCTTTAAAAAGACGAAATACACACATGTGAGCACATGCATTATAAGAAGAAACTTTGCACCATACAAAGCCACCAATTCTGAAATAATGTTGTCTATGACTCTATGGTAACCAATTTAATTGGCTATGGCTTAAAACTGCTTGAAGTGAGTTAATCAAATAAAGCATAGTAGTTCATCGATGAAATCAGCTTATAATGCGTGTGTCGAACTTCAAAACAACTCTTCGCTTGATTTCGGAACATGACTTCCACCCAATAATCTCTTGGCACATATCTGTAGTGGGGCAAAATATCTGAAGGTCCAAAGGGGTCAAAGGGGGCAACCTTGTGGACCCATCGTTCAGTTGTCTCAGTTCGTTTACATGAAGGAAATCACCTTGACGTCATCCTATCTTTCTGCCGAGCAGTCTGTTGGCCTGGTTGATCTCACCGAGCTCCACCCTTCTGGCCGAGTGTATTAGTTAAGCGTTTGTTCGGCAACACCCCAAGTTCCTCGGTGAGGATCTTCCTCTTTCTTGGCTGTCGTTCGTTCGGTGAAGGGAGCAGTGTTTGGTGTTCGGTGAGTTCTCTGTTCGGGAAGCTCCCAGAGGCGGTTGTTGTGGAACATTCCAGAAGCTTCCGATGATAAGCATGCCTGCCTTTCTGATAATTGATGGGACATCTCTGCACGATGTGACATCTCTGATATTGACAAACTTGGCTCTGCGTTGCCCAAGGGCGGCGTTCATTAAATGCTCCTGACACGTGATGTCATCCGAGCGTAGCAGCGCGCGTGCAGTGCACTTCCATCTTGCTCAGCACTCCAAGTCTTTGCCTATAAATAGCAGAGTACCCCTTCTAGGGTAAGGGTCAGAAAACTCTCTCCCCTAACACATTCTTTACTAAACTTCTTCTACTTCTTCTTCCTCCATATTCTGACTAGATCGTCGGAGCTTTTAATCGGAGGAACACCCCCCTCCGGTCTGCAGGTACACGACGTTCCACCCCGTTCAACGGTTCAATGACGAGAAGGTTCAAAAGGCTCAAGGATAAATCAGCCCCCCACACTATCAAAGCGCGTGTCAAACTTCAAAACAACTCTTCACTTGATTTCGTTTGTTGTCGACGTGTGCTGGGCAAATGTCAATTACCGATTCAAGACATCATTTGCATTTCATTTGATTGCATTTCATTTGACCAACTTTTGGTTCAGTAAACCTCGACCATCGATGTTTGGACTATAGTCTGTGTAAGAATACCTTTTTTCCTTCCTTTGCATAAAGGAAAAAGAAGATATATGAAACAACAGATAATAATAGCCCAATGAAAAAGAGTTTAAATCGAGAAGACTGACTTGCCTATGCTTGCTAAGGCTATATTGCCTATCTTGCACACCGAAGACTATTGCATGCTCCAAAGGTATTTTGCTTGTAATGAGTTCATAGACTACGTGTACGATTGCGTTGCTCATCAATCATTATGACCTGGATTATCCATATCTCATAAGAGGCGCACCATGTGAGATTTCATCACTTGCGACGGGAGTATGTTGCCCATACTTTTCCATAGGACTCCATAGCATCTTCTGAACCAAGTTTGAGGTGTAAAGATACTCTAGTACTTATGACTTGATGTATATTGGAGGGCCCATTTCCTAACAACTTAAGCTTATGGGACAATTGGTAACTTTACATGGTATCAGAGCTCAGGATGGGAGATGTCTTGGTTTCGAGTCTCTCCGTTTGCATTTGTTCCTTGTTTGCATTCTGCTTCTGTCCTTTGTATTTTGTTTCAAACAATCTACGAATATTTGCATTTGCACGTGAAGACGAGATTGCACGTGAGGGAGGGTGTTGAATGGCTTGATATACATTGTTGGGCCATTTCCTAACAACTTAAGCTTTTGGGACAATTCGTAACTTAACAGGAACATATATAAAAGGTATGTAAAACGACTCATAATCCACTATTCTAGGTCAAAGGCCTAAAAGATGGCATATAACTTAATCTAATAGTCTAATTAGAGGCATGAAAGATGATCCAAAACAAAAATGCTTGCTATTGTTAACCCCTCATGTGATTTTATGTTGTTTACCTTGCTCTTTCTTCTCAGGCCAGTTTCTCTTTTGTCATCCTAACATTGTGACAGTCATTCTCTCATAGTAACATCTACAAAGGTTCTCTACAAGGATAACGCGAATAGCTACATCACCTTGTGACAAGTCACCCTCTCACCGGCAAGATCCATATTAGAGTGCCAAGACACATTAGCTCAATCAATATACTCCTGCAAGAACCCCATCCACATTAGGTCCAAAAAATCTTGTAAGGGGTAAGATTAGACGGGTAAGTTTAATGTTTCTCGTATGAAGTTGGTTGCATATATGTGGAAATCAGCATGTTTCCCAAGTCATGAAACCCGTAATACTGGCCCCTAATCGGCACTTGATCGTATGAAATCTCTGATCCTCCCAATGAAGGGTAAAGCAATGGAAATGTTGTAAGCGTTGCGGCCCCATGATGTGTAGATTATAGTTTCTATTTACTGTACATTTTGAACCACTACTGGTTTTGTGCCTTATTATTCTTCTTATTTACAGGTTCAATGCAACAGACTTCTTGGTGAGATTGAGAGGAAAAAGATTGATGCTGGTTGGAGATTCTATGAACCGGAACCAGTTTGAATCACTGTTATGCCTTCTTCGTGAGGGCTTACCTGAGAAGAGCAGGATGTATGAAGTCCATGGCTATAGAATAACCAAGGGAAGAGGTTATTACATCTTCAAATTTGAGGTAGCTATAAACTTTTTTCTTTTTTTATCACCTGCATGTTTAATTGTGAATCACCTGATAATTTTAGGAGAGCTTTGTGATGGAAAGGAGGAAATGGCAAGGTGGTTACTGTGTAGACAGTTGATTGCCCATTATAACAGTAAATTTATTGGCTAGGGATGTTTTGCACCTATAATAGTGGAGTTATTGCTGCTTGTTTAGAAGAGCGTCTCATTAACTTTGTACCACCATCCTTATTAGCCGAGCCTTCATATAGATGGTAATATGGAAGCGTACCCTCTGTAATTTTTTCATATTCATCTTTTGCTTGTGTGTAGGATTATGACTGCACGGTCGAATTTGTGCGGTCACATTTCCTTGTCAAGGAGGGAATTCGTATTAATGCACGAGGAAACTCAAATCCGACTCTCTCTCTGGACCGTGTGGACAAGTCAGCGGGAAGATGGAAGCGAGCAGATATTCTAGTCTTCAATACTGGGCACTGGTGGACTCATGGAAAAACTGCTAGGGGGTATGCACTATGTAGCCACTCAACAATCATCTCCTTCACATGTGTCTTTAGAATTTATCAACAATTGTTATCATACTTAAGAGATTTTCTTAGACTTTATTCAGAGTCTACCACTTCTTTTGACATTTCCGGCGTGTAATGAAAGTGTTTCGTGAGTGTCCTAGGATGTCTCAGTCGTGTTTTAAAGTCTGTGGAGTTTCTAAACGATAAAAATGAAATGGTACAAGACACTCACGCTATTTTGGGTAAGTTTTATGTTCCGTTTTCAGACCTTCTGAATGTTGTAAACAGTAGTATGTTTGGTAACTGTTTTCGCATCAGAAAAATGATAACGCTGTTAAGAAAAATCAAATTTGGGGCAACTAAGAAAGATAATGTTTAATTATCCTTTGGGAAAGTAAGAAAGATAATGTTCCAGTATTCTTGAGAACATCTTTTCAGACTCTCCTCCATCTACGCCTGCCTATCGACTACCCCTGACAGTTGGCCAACTGTTACGACCCTCCAATTACCACTATTGCCGACGACCACCTTTGGTAAACCATTCAACCACCTCTAGCTACAAATTTTGCTATCATCAAAAGCAAAAATTTCTCTTGGGGCACAATATCCGTTTCTTTTTTCCTTGTTGCCCCGTGAATTTATTACAGCTAGCTTATGAAGAGCTTCTTTTCTAACCGCAGTGCAAGAGACAGACTTACTCAAGCCTCAATTACTGCGTAATTCTAATTTCCAGATTTACATTCATTGTTGTTTTAGTAACAAATTGAATTCTCTTTAGATGTGTCTGAGCAGTCCCTTTTCCGGGTTGCTGCTTACATCTAAGTAAACAAAGGCGTGTAGAAAGTAGAAACTAACTGAGGGGCTGTTTGGTACAGGAGAAATTACTATAAAGAAGGTGATTATATATATCCTCATTTTGATGCAGTGGAAGCTTATAGGAGGGCCCTGAAGACCTGGGCGGAGTGGGTCGATAGGAATGTAAATC
Organism: Rhododendron ferrugineum; assembly: GCA_025642025.1. Lineage (NCBI taxonomy): Eukaryota > Viridiplantae > Streptophyta > Magnoliopsida > Ericales > Ericaceae > Rhododendron > Rhododendron ferrugineum. The sequence continues at coordinate 228,949 of JAOTQK010000019.1, forward strand.
CAGACAAGAAGTTGGTCTTCTATCGAGGTTACTCATCTGCCCATTTCAGGTATTTTCTGTTGCATTTGTTATCTTTCAGTTTTGATGTGTTTGGTCCCTTTTCAA
>JAOTQK010000019.1:255511-269357 GCA_025642025.1 Rhododendron ferrugineum
TTGAAGTTGTACATGGGTCGGTCACCCCTTTGGCCGCCCATTAACTAACATTATGCATGAAAATTCACCGAAATTGACGACGGATGTCAAATATATATGTTTTGCAAAGTTTTGGACTGTTCGCTTTGGGTTTTTAGAGCCAACTTCTCTCACTGTGTATGGTCCCCAGGTGTTAATAAAAACCAAAAAAAATTTAAAAAGAAAGCGAAACGGAGCCTTATAGTCCGGGGCACTTTTGCAATTTTCATCGGCTTAACTAAATGGGGAAAACAAATGGCCTAGATTGCTCTAACGTATCCAACGGATGAAACCGTTTTAAGGCAGGCATCAGGCCATTAAACCCTAAGAAAGGCTGGAAAGCTGAGGAACGAGAATCGTGCGAAGAAAAGGCTTAAACCCCAAACTCTAGCAGCTTTGGAATCTAGCAAAGACAATGGGGAGAAAGCAGAAGATAGTACTTCCACCGGAGCTGCCGCCGGAGATTTCTGAGGACGAGGTTGAAGTATCCGACGAGGACTTGCAGTTCGTCAACGAGAATCGGGACTACGCTGGCTTCGTCTCCAATCTGGACACTCATTCCATTACCAGGTTTTCAATATTTTCAACTTCAGTTTCACTTTTCCTTCGTCTTTTCTGTATTTGTATCTGTTTGTTTGTTCTGTATTTTTTATGGTTAGCTTTGGTTCGTAAAATCGGTTCTTGCAACAGTAACAAATGTGTGTGTTCTGTACAGAGACTTGGATTGGAATCGTATAGGGTTTAGTGAGCAAAAATGTACGAAGGATAACTCTTCAGTGCCTATTCCAATCCTGCCATCGACCATGATAATACAATAAATTTGCAATTGAGATGGAACGGGTGGAAAGTGTTATAGACTATGGGTTCGCAATATTGTAATGACTTTTTTGTTCGGCCTTCGTTTGTATGATGTTTGTATCCAGTGCTCAAAGGTCCCACTCCACATAAGTTAGGGTCTTCCAAGGAAAGGTGGTAGGTAGAGTGAAGTTGTGTGTCGTTCCACCGAAAGCCATAAAACTTTTTTTGATATCAGGTGTTCGGGCAAGCTTACGCGCACCTCGACTCTCATCCGACTTATTTTGTGGTTGTGGAAGAGTTCTGCAATTGCTACTTTATTTAACCCTCAAGTCGCTTGCTTAAACTGAAATAAGCATGTTGTATCAGCCTAAACTTGGTTGGAGTAAAAAAAAAGGGAAGTATATTGCAAAAGAAGGTTCGTTTATTGCGGATACTCATTTGCACTAATTTGATGCAGGAACTGAACTTACAGTGTTTGCTCTTTCTGAGGTTGGAAATATAGTTTCCAATTGGTTTAGAGTATTATACTTTGGAGTCCATAATTTAAGCAAATTAAGGTAGGCATTCCATGATCTATTGGAAACTGTTTATTTGTGCATATTAGGTTGTATATTTAGTGCATTTAATTACTGTAATTTCACTATTAGTTTCTAAGAACCATGCTTTTTTGTAAATATTCCACTTAGATTATTGCAACTTGATGCTTCATGTATGCATTAATGGAATGGGGGTTATCGTGTTATCAATTTTTGTTTCTTCCTGTCAAAAGAGTTGTTACCTCATTATGGGCTTACACTTGGATTAAATTTCATTAATTTGTTTTGTACTTTGAAAGGCATGTTAGTCGTGTAGCTGATGTAAAAGAAGATGCTTTGGAGGCTCTATATGAAAGGAGATCAAGGAAGAATTCATTCGAGAAGGAAAAGGAGGAAAAAGGGCTTGAAGTTGATCGTGTGGATGCCCTTCCGGTGAAGACTTTGGATGGAAAACTTTACTACAAAACAGGTGTGCTCTAGTTCTCTTTTATTTACTCTTTCCATCATTTCACTAGCACGTCGATTATAGTTGGTTGTGAAGGCTTATATGTTTTATTTTTGGTATTTGCCCAGTGCCAAAGACGTCACAAAAGTCTGAAAATGAAACAAATGGAGAGAACATCGGTGACAATGAAGCTGATGGTGCGGACAAAAGTTTCTTCAAGTTGACGAAAGCTGAAAAGCGGGCAAAGCTAAAAAGAACAAGAAAAGAGGAAAAGCAGCAGGCCAAGGAGGTTGCTAAAGTGGAGGAAGTGGAACAAACCCCTCAAGCTGCAGTGCTGGTACTTATCCTAGCTTGTTGCTAATCATTCTTATAATTGCTACATTTGTAATATGTTGATGCAGCCGTGTGCACGTGCAGAGACGCAGACGAAAATAGAGAAGAAGAAATGTGGATAGAGAAGGAGAGATGCATCATAGATGCTTTGTTTCCACATCTTTGAATTGCTGCGTGCATTTAGGCTGTTATACGATGGTTAGGAAAGTATCTTGAAGTGTTCATATTTGCATGTGCATGTTAGATGCTTCGTTTCCGCATTCAAAAGGTTTAGGAAGGCGTTCATACTACGATGGTTATGAAAGTGTCATGAAGTATTCTTATTCCCCTATGCATGTTAGATGCTTAGTTTCTACAATCAATTACTGTGTACATTTAGGCTGTTTCACGATGGTTATGACAGCTTCTAAGCATATGCGTTGTTGATATTTGCTTTAAAAAAGATGCCTTTTTCTTTATAGAGAATGGCGATGTGGTCTCAAAGTACTGAGTTATCCCAGCTTTGATTTGAAATTCCTCTGGACATTACTTTTCGTTATTGCTCATGCATTGGATGTGCTTAATGTTTTTACTCACGCCACATGGAGCATTATATTGATGATAAGGATTTTGTTTGAAACATAGCTTTTTCTTTTTTATTTGGTTGTATCCAACAATTGGTTCTTACCAACTTGGTTGCGATTTGTCCTTTTTGGTTTGGGTACTTTGCTTGCAGTCAAAGAAGTTCTCCTGAACTTCCTTTTTGTGTAACTGGGTCTGGCATGTAAGTGTTCTTTTACTTTCAATAGGCTGAGGTGGAAAAGGAGCTAACAGCTGAAGAAGCCAATAAAAGAAAGAAGTATAAACTTGCAGAACTTGGAACAGCACTGCTCATGGATCCAGAATCCAACGTTAAATCTCTTAAAGAGATGCTGCAAATCTCAAAAGATGAAGACCATTCTGTAGCAGTCCTTGGGCTAAAGTCTTTGCTGGCTGTTTTCAAAGACATTATTCCTGGGTAAATTTCGTTTAGTTCCTCACTGTTTCTTGTGCAGTGTTCTTTGAACTTGTTATTATTCCTCTTTGCATGACACTCCAAGTCCTTTACTTTTTTTAACGCGTGCCACAGCTATCGTATTCGGCTGCCAACTGAGAAGGAGCAGGAAATGGTTGTTTCAAAGGCTGTTAAGAAAATGCGGTTCTATGAGTCCACCCTTCTATCTGCATACAAGGTTCGACTTGGCACTTCTTGTAGTTAATATGGAGTGTTGATGTTGATTTTAACTTTGGACTCTAGCTTTGGTATTTGGTACCTTCTCTTGAATTTTTTCCTGATGTACGTATGCAGGCATACTTGCAGAGGTTGATAGCCTTAAAACAGAAGACCTCATTTCAGCGTGTAGCTATTCGTTGTATCTGTACTCTGCTAGATGCAGTTCCCCATTTCAACTATCGCGAGAGCTTGTTAGCTGCTGTCATTCACAACATAAGCTCCCCAGATGATGTTGTAAGGTTCTGATATATTTTTATCTTTAATACTTTCTTTTTTCATTGATAATCAGGGCTTAATTGGGAAAACATGATGGAAAGTTGTTTCTGTTTCATCATCTGAGTTTTAGCATCTTTTCTCATGTATGTTTTGATAGAACGATATGTATGAGAGTGATGTCACTGGTTTGCACTAGCTTCCAAGTGTGGAATCCAGCATGGTATACAAACTAGATATTTTAAGTAGCATGATGTGGTGAAACTGTCATTTTTCTTGGGGTATTCTATGAGGTGGGGCTGGTGTGAATAAGTCAGATATTGGGGTGATAGTGGATTAAAGTTCTTTCTTCTTCTCGGTAGAATTGGTGCACTTTTTTCCAGCATGACCAATGCTTTGTTTGGATTGGAATTTGAAAAGTTTTTTGAAAAATAGTAGGGGTAATAAGTGGAGAGAGATAGAGAGAGAAATGTTGGAAGTAGGGGAATCTAGGGAGAATCTAGGGGGAATTTTTTGAAAAATTCTTTTTGAATTGTAAAGAGAACAAAGCACAAATTTTTTTCTGGGTAAAGATGTCTCCCATTTGGTGACAGGAAACTCTGTTGTGCCACTGTGAAGTCACTTTTCACCAATGAGGGAAAGCATGGTGGTGAGGCTACAGTGGAGGCTGTGCAGTTGATTGCAGAGTACGTGAAAGCTCATGATTGCCAGTTACATCCTGATTCCATTGAGGTATTGGATTTCCCATTCGGTTGCTGGTATTTTAAAATTTTAATGTTCTTGCTTCCGTTTCTGTCTGTAACTTAAACAATTGGCTTGGTTTGCATGATTTAAATTTGACTTGGAGGAATAAAAATTTGAAGTGTTGAGTTGAATAGGGACCTTTAGAGTTGAAGCTTAGTTGCAGGAAACTCCTAAAATGGAGCCGCTCTCTCCTTGGGAGCCTGCTTTTGCGCTCCCAACTAAGGAGCTTGACGGGAACCCGCTCCCATTGAGATAGGAGCTCGCTCCTTACAAAGATGGGTGGGAGCTTTTGTATGATCTGTGTATAGGAAAACAAGGATTTGTCACTTGGCTTTATTCATTGATCTTCGATGAACACATGATATCTAGCCCAAGTCATGATATCTTGAAAAGAAAATCATATATTGTAACACTATCCCATTTCTTACATTTATGGCGGACTTGGCCCATATTTTTACTTCTTAAAATGATTATACTTTCAAAGTGAATACTCTATGCTACACTATTTTTATAATATATGTACACGCTACTCTCACGCTCCCAACCTTGGGAGCTTCTGTATTCCTTCGCGCCCCCGCTCCCGCCCCCGCTCCCGCTTCGTGCAACTAAGAGTTGAAGTACATTATATCCGATTGTCATTTAAGTGTTAGGTTTTTTTCTCTATGTTTTTTTTTTTTGTTTCTTTGTTTCTTTGTTTCTTTTTTTTTCCTTCTGTTTAGAAGACTGAATGTATTTATCCTTGTGTTTGGTTCCAGACATATTGTACTTGCTATTTTCTGTGGGAAATAGTTTTTTGCACTTGCCTGTCCATATGCATTCCTTTTTATGGTGTCATTATTTTGTAGTTCTGAAACTGCTCTTCTATTTGTTGGTCCCTAATTACTTTTTCACGCACGAAAGAGCCACGCTATGCTGAAGGGTAGTGGGCAAATTGCTTCCTTTTCTGTTCTCTTGACTCGGTGGAATTTATGTCCTTTAAGTTGTGATATATGTCTTCACCGGAACCACAAGTTGTATGCGTGGATTAAATGACTTCAAATTTGTATGTACTGTTAATGAGAATTCCATAGGTCAACCAAGAGGAAACCTGTGTTGAGGCATTAATCCATTTAAAAATTGTCCAATCACTCAGAGATGAATCCTTTGTATTTGACGTAGATCATTGATCCATTCTTGATGACAAGAAAGAAAAGTTTAGCAAGTCAATATGATATTCTGAGTCTAATAGCTTGGGAGTCATTGTTAAGCCTATTTCCAGAGGTAATTTTGGTGATCTAGCTTGGTATCAGAGTTATGGTTCAACTAGATTCAGGTCTTGTTAATTTTCTTTGGTGTCCCATCATGCCTTTTGTTGCAGACTTTGTTCTATTTGCAATATTGCACTTGTTTACTTCAGTCTGTTAGCCTCTTCACGTGCGAGATGGGATTGCGTGTTGTGTTGTGTGTGCATGTGTGTGTTAGCTTGATATTTGTGTTAGGCCATTTTTAAACAATTTAAGCCTTTTGGTACAAATGTTTATTTAATCATATTATAGAAAGGAGTTTTATTCATTGAAAAAGCCATTTACTTATAATTTATTTGTCATTGCTGTCTTCACTTATCTTTCTTTGTGCTTTCTCAGGTTTTAACGTCTTTGTCTTTTGATGAGGATCTTGGGAGGGCTGAAATGTCGAATGCAAATAATAAGGTACAAAAAAAGAAGAACAAAAAGGGAAAGAAATTTGAGGAGCCTAGTCAATTGCAAGAGAATGACAAAAAGAAAAGTCGAAAGGAACTAATGTCACAAACAAGAAATGAGGTATTGACTCGTCCTTTGAAGTTTCATCTTCTTGATGTTGAGTAGTCTTCAATTCACTAATTCTGTGGCATAAAGATTTCCTAATGTTTTGCACAGGTTGATGCTGACTTTAAGGCAGCTACATTTGCCCAAGATGTTAGGGAGCGGAAAAGGATGCAGTCTGAGACGCTTTCTGCTATATTTCAGACATTCTTTCGTATCTTGAAGCACACTATGCATACAATCGCAGCCAGGTATCTCCCAACCTTGGCATTTGCTCCTTTTCCATTTTAAGAGCAGAGCATGAACTTGGTAACAGAATGACTATTCATGGTTGTGAACATGTAAATTTGTAAAAACTCAAAGGGCAATAGTTTGAAAACCACACGAGTCTGAGGAATATGATTTACGCTAATCTAAGCACTTAATGTCTAGTTGTACAAATGTGTTAATGGTAGGGTTTTGGTAGTTACTGAAGTGCAAAGGGGCTGGGATTGCTCGTTTAAATTGGTTCCAATGACGAGATGCTCAGAACTGAGATTAACCAATGTTTTGAGAAGCTGAGTGCTGTGAAGGAGATTTCCAACCATATTTGGTTGACACTTGGCCTAGGTTCCCGAATCGTGGGATGGCCAAACGAGTGCAAATGGATTTCACATGCAACAGTGAAGAAAAGAGGAAAAGGATATCTTGTTCCTCTGCCAACTGTCTTTTTGGGTGACTTGTTCTAGTACCATGTTTACAATACCTAACTATCTATACTAGTACTTTTCTTATAGTTAAGTTTTTCCCCGGCCTACCATCTGTATTATTGGTGATCATTCCACACTAACATAGAGGGGGCAAAATATAAACCATAACCCTATGGAAGACGACAAAATCACTAAAATCACAAAACTTTGCAACTATGATTGGTCCAATGAGCTCACCTCCTTAAATCTTGTTCTTCATTACGAATTCTTTTTTACAAATAAAAAGAGGGAATAAGAGTATCTTGATGAAAAATTGGGTCTTAGAAATTGGAGAAATAGGCGTGCCGTGCGCTCGTTTAGTATATAGTAGCCCTAAGTTAAAGATTGTGTAATCAGATTAAAGCACTGAAGCCTCTTCTTTCTTTCCCTCTTCTGTGACTCTTGGAGTAATCCATATGTTGCTGCGCAGCGTCCAAATTTTGTGGCTCACACTGCAACTTTTTGCCCCTTCCAAATCTGTCTCGCTCTCTGCTACGTGTCCTTTCTAGCCTTCTAGCTAAGCTGTATCCAGCTACGTGTCCTTAGATGTGGAGGTAGCTGTGCTCCTTTCTAGGTAAGCTTTGTTAGTTGAGTAGAAACTCAAGTAAGGTTAATGTAACAAATGTGGGTTGACGAGAAAATGGAAAGAAAGAAGGAAATTATATATGCCTCCTTGGGCTCCATTTGGATCTTGATTATTCGTTAATCAATGTTTCACATTCTGTTAACAGAAGGCAAGTTTTATCGTTTCTTATCGTTTCTCTGTTTCTAGGTTTCTGCTCATTTTCCTTTCTTGTTCAGATCTGAAGGGATTTCAAATTCATCAGCTGGTGCATCTGGGGGTCACCCACTGCTTGCTCCTTGTTTAAACGGAATTGGAAAATTCTCTCATCTAATTGACTTAGATTTTATGGGGGATCTCATAAACCATTTGAGAAAGCTTGCTGGGGGAGGCAGCAACTCAGATGGTTCTCCAAAGAAGTTTTCGAGACAGTTGTCTGTAACTGAACGCCTGCGCTGTTGCATTGTGGCCTTTAAAGTGATGAAGAACAATCTTGATGCCTTAAATGTTGATTTACAGGACTTCTTTGTTCAGCTTTACAGTATTATGCTTGAGTACAGGCCAGGAAGGTTGGTATCAGTCCATTCCAAAATTGCATTTTTTGTAGTAGTGGAATTTTACTTGCTGCTTAATATTTTGTGGCTTGAAATCTATGCATCCATGTTCCCTTTACATTTTTTTTTTGATTGGCCATCTTTTTACTTGCTCCTAGGTTATCTGAAGTCTCTCTCTCTCTCTCTCTCTGATAAGTTTGACACTGTTGTAGTTCTTCTGATATCTTCCTCTCTGTTTTGTTTCTCAGTAACCTAATTTCCTATCCTTCCCCCATGGCGAAATTTTTAGAATTCTGTTGGCAAGCTAATTGTTAATGAGGTCCTTACTGTATCTTCTGAAATGTTCTGACAATATTACCTGACTTCGCTTAGAGCAGAAGAGAGGTAGCTTGGAGCGCTACAAGCTGTATGAATCTTAGTTATTTTCCTTGTAATTTAAAACAGTTTTGTTATGAACATTAATACCTGATTGGAGTGCATCCAACCAAATTTTGCCCGTACTACTGGGTTGTCTGCCAACCTTTTGATCATTATTGGATCAGTATGAACGTAGATCTTGCACATTTTCTGTTCGATCTGCTTTACCGTGAAGTTCCTAAAAGACATTAACTTTCTCTATCACGAGGGTTAAACTCATTAAGTTTCCCCAACTTATACTTGTTCCCACTTTCTCTCATTTTTAGTTTCGCGATAAAATTGTAGCCACCCACTCTCTTATTTTTATACGGAATTTCTTTTGGTTCTATATATATATATTCTTTTACCGCTGCTACTGCTGGTGTTAAGTTGGTGGGAAAATGTGGAGTTCATTTTCATTGGACAATGGAAAAGCCCAAAATTTTATATTTACGATGCAACTGATATTTTTTAGGATCTGCAGCTTATTGCATTAGCACATATTTAAAGAGATTATGTCCTTATTTCTAAATGTGAAGTGCAAGATGGTTACTTCCTTTACACGGTTGTTGAAACAGGGATCATGGTGAAGTGTTGGCAGAGGCTCTGAAGATAATGTTGTGTGATGATAGACAACATGACATGCAACGGGCTGCTGCATTTATAAAGCGATTGGCTACATTTGCTTTATGCTTTGGATGTGCCGAGTCCATGGCTGGTATCTATACTAACGTGCAATTCATACTTAAACTATTTGATTACCCCCTTCTGGGTGTTCTCTGTTTCACCCCTTCGGTTTCTATTGGAACTCTTGCAGCATTGGTGACTGTAAAGCATCTTCTTCAAAAAAATGTCAAGTGCCGGAATCTGTTAGAAAATGATGCTGGAGGTGGTTCGGTTTCAGGCCCCATTGCGGTAAGCTTTCATACTACGTTTTAATAGGTAGAGATTCACTTAGCCTGTGTTTTGGTCATGATGGATTGTTTTATGATTTCTGGAGTGTAAAGAAAAGAAGAAGAACAAGATGCTAAACGTACTTTTTAGTTGCCTCACTTTCCTTTCTCTCACTTTCCTTTCTCTTGGTAAACTCCTCCGACATATTCATCCATGATGAGAACATAGCCTTGGGCTGGCCGAACGTATGTATTGCATTGAAGTGCCTAAAATGCTTGCATTAGAGTTGTGGCCCTTTGTTTTGATTTCCCAAGCTCTTATTTTTTACCATTTTAATCGCATGCAGAAGTATCAGCCTTATGCCTCGGACCCAAACCTTAGTGGTGCCCTTGCTTCAGTTCTTTGGGAACTCAACCTTCTCTCTAAGCATTACCATCCAGATGTTTCAACACTAGCGTCTAGCATTTCAACCATAAGCTCTGCTCAGAACCAGGTTTACCACTCCAATGTGACCCCTCAACAAGCTTTCATGCAGTCATCGCTTGAACAGGAGTTGTTCAACACGAAGACCGACAAAGAGAAAGCTAATCTCAAAAGGAAAAGAGGAAGTGGGTCTTCCATGCCTAACAGTAGCTTGACAAATAATGATGTATCAAGCACGATTGATGAAGATATGGTGAAGAAGAAACTTTCCGAGCATTTCTTGCTTGTTCATGAAATAAGTGAAACGATGCGTTTGAGGAGGGAGCTAGATCACGCAACCTCGTCCCTGAAATTATACGAACAGTATAAGAAGCAAAAGGAAACAAAGAAAGATGGCTCGAAACCAAGGAAAATGAGAAGATCTTAGCCTTCATTGATTCTTCTTTTTCCAGTGAAATTTTGGATGTGTGTTGAGTTATTGAAGTTCTTTTGAATGTTGTGGTTAATTCATAGAGTACTATTGTTTTCTATTTCCTCTTCTTGGCAAATTTCTTCTCCTTTTCTCATAACTTTTGATTCATTGTTAAATGGATTTTGCAATCATCACTGGAAGTTCTTTCTTGTACTGTTGTACGTATTTGAAGCGTTGGAGAGGAGGAGTTGAACCCTGGAAAGTTGAGGGGATAATGGAGCATAATTTAATGAAAGAAATCAAGAAACAGACAGCCTAACCAGCCGTATGATAGCATATTCATCATTTAGGGTTCAAGGGGTTCTGGTACGGTCATGTCAACTTAACTTAAAAGCTGAAACAAACTTCCTGTATTTAAAATTTATTACTGTACTGTAGTTGAATATGGCTGGCAGAAGATTATAATCTTGATTTTCTCCTATTATATAATCAAATGGAAAACTGATTAAGAGCTGCGGGCTGCATGTGGTTATTAGTATATTTTTTTGGTTCACACTAGTTGCTTTCGATTTGCCCATTAAGAAAATGTTAAAGTAAAGCTAATTGTGGTGTGGGCTTCATAAATACTACTACTCCATAATCTTTACCGTAATATTCTACTTGTCATTCTATATTCCAAAGATTCATAGGTCTACTTTTTTGGGAAAAAAAGAAGAAGAAGAGAAAAATGAGGTATATATGGTACGTACTAGTAATATTTTCACGGGACACGATACGACACAGAATATACTAAGTAATATTATATTCCCATGACCTATATTCCAATGCAAAATTACGAGAAGAACCCCACACCTAAATCTATAAGCCCTAGCTAGCTAGGACCAACCTTGGAAGAATCGCCGACAAAATCGCAGAGATTACTACTCTAAATCAAAATTGGATTTCCTGGTGGTGCGTGTTACTTACGTGTTCAAATACTACTTAATTTCACAACCGATCCTATTATTAGTCGATCGTAACCGTTCGTTCATTTGTTGCACTACTCGATAATATCGTGTATGCAAGAAAATCAGATTTAATCAAACATCATCAGAAATATAGAAAGATTTAGGTTGAGTATAAAATGCAAGATAAATATACGTTGCGATTAGTATTTTGGTTTGGTACGGACGTAAGATTCTTGAATGAGCCTAGTAAAATGAAATTCCATATCTCAACATATTAGGATTATGTAGCTTACCAGGTCCAATTCACCGGAAGACAAGTACAGTATCTCATAGCTAGCTATATATAATTAACCAAACTGAGAACTTCTTCTTATTTTATTTTTTTCTCTAGAAGAAAATACTCCTAATCAAAAATCGCACATATATATATATATATATAAATCTCAGGGTAAAAATTAGGAGTAATTAAGAAGGTGAAAGTAATTAATCTTCATTCATCCTTTCCTTGCCTGTTTTAGGAGCGGGAGAAGCTTTCCGCGAGATAACAAAATACAACTCCTACTAGTATCCAGAAAGCCATATACTAGTAGTACTATAATTTTCCTTCTCCACTTTGATAGACCAGACCAGACCCGACCCGACCCTATTTACAACGACCAAAAAGTAAAAACTGATTACTGCATGTTCTCTAATTAAACTCATTCCGAATCTAGCTGATCACTACGTACACAATTAAGAAAACAGATCCAACAGAGCAGAGCGCCCGGTTGAAATTAATTAATTAATTAAACAAACTCATCGGATAAGGAATCGAGAAGATCTTGTACGGAACCATCGCCGACCCGCAAAGCTTCAAGGACGCGCTCGAAGACGAGGACGTGGCAAGGTATGTGAAGCACGCCTTTCTGGTCGTAGCCGTACTCTTGGGCCGATTTGTTGAGAAGCTTGACGAAGATGGGGTGGTTGAGGAGCTGTGCGCTGACGACGAATCGTTCCATGGCTTCCCCGACGTACACGGGGAGGTGGCCTTGGGGAACGGTGGCGGATCGGGATTTCGAACGGGAGAGGTTGCCGATGCGGAAGGAGTCTAGGCGGAAAGATCGAAAAGGAGGCGCCGGTGAGTCGGATCGGAGGAGGCTGTAGTGGGAGGAGTCGGACACGCGGGAGAGGCGTCGGATGAGCTTCTTCATATTCGGTTATCTCTCTCTCTCTCTCTGGAGGGATGGGGAAACAGAACCACGGGTTTTGAGAGGAAGAGGAAGAGGGATGGGGAATGTGTTATGTGTGTGGGGGGATGAGAGAGAAGGGGAGAGAGAGAGAGAAGAAGAAGAAGCAGCAGCAGCAGCTAGGCGGCGTGGTAGGACTTAGGAGGAGGAGTGAAGGGAGGGGAAGATATAGTCGTAAATACAGTAAATGTAGTAGGAGTATTAAGGAGGAGTAGGAAAAAGGAGTGGGTGGGGTATCACAGAGACACAAAAGCAGAATTATAAAAGGACAGTACAGGTAGTAGTCGTACTTTCCAGGTACAAGTGGAGTATCAATAATACGGAGTAACTTCCCTCCTAGTAATAAACTAGTACTAGTATCCAGACTTCAAATTGATACTGTGCACTGATGTGTGCACTTTCGAGTCGTCGGATCGTGCATTCGACAACTCAGATATCATTTTGGCAACTAACAATCTAGAGTCATTTATTAGCGAGATAAGATTCGAGCCATCGAATGCACGATCCGACAGCTCAAAAGTACTGCGCACATCACTGTACAGCACCATCCTCCAATCCCTTGTATTTGTATCCCATCCTAATTGAAAAGGGAAATTGCTAATAACACTTCAATTTAGAGCTGTCATCAAGGCAGGAAAAATACTCCTATATGTGTTAATGTGTCTTAAAAAGCGTAAAAGTATATTGGAAATTGTATTTTTGTTAAAATTATTCTTGTTTTATTGGCTGTGAAAAGGATAACCGACTGAAAAATTTCGAGAGGCTTTCCTGGATTACAATATTGTTTACTACTTCTATTACTATAACTTATGTGTTTGGGTCAGCATACGTGCAATTTTATTTATTTTTGAGAATTAATTTCACCGTTCGCTAGTGAGACTGCAATAAAATTCGGAGAGAATGTCCCGTATGTACTGGGTCCAAAAGAGATGATAACCTATAAGATTTTGAACATGAGACCTCAACAGAAAGCAAATCACTCACTAAATTTGAGATCTTGACCACCACTAGCCCAATCATGACTATATATGTTTGTTTTGGGCCTCTAATACCAAATCCTCTTTGTATACGGTTTTCAATAAATTTTCTCTCTCAATTTATTACTTTAATGTTTTTATCTATCTATTTTTCACTTATTATCTCAAAAACCTCTCTTAAAACTCAAACTAAACAGAGTATACTGTTACACCTGTCCCGGGTATTAGAGTATTTAATTTATCTTTTAATCTAATTATTTGTTATGGGGTTGATTTGCATGAGTCGGAAATTCGAGGGGCTTGTGTGAGATTCATGGGTGGAGCATAAGTAAGTTTATGGTTTCAATTGCATACAATAATTTTTCCAAAGGCTTCAACAAATATCCTGGGAGATATTTGCTTCCATATTCTCATCTTGTTTCTAACGGGGGGAGGGAGAGAGAGAGAGAGAGAGAGAGAGAAAGAGAAAGAGAGAGAGAGAGAGAGAGAGAGAGAGAGAGAGAAGAAGAGGAGAAGTGGGTTGCTAGCTTGGTAAAGAGCCGGTTATTCGGGAGGTGTCGAAACCTTAGTTTGGCATACTTCGGTCGACTCACAGGTGAGTGTGTTT
>JAOTQK010000019.1:302496-314430 GCA_025642025.1 Rhododendron ferrugineum
CTAAAGAGCAAAACGCTGTGTTTTGAGAAGTGGGTAGGGGCTGCTGCCCCGTCCGCACAGCAGAGCCCCCGCCTCCCTCAATTAAAGTCCGAACAATATTGAATTGCTCCACAAAAGTTAATAGCACATGTGATATTTAACTATCAACCAACCCTTCCACAATTCTCTCATCTTTATTCCTATTGTTACATAGACATTTGCAAGGGAAACAAAGATATAGGCAAAATTAGAAGATCTGGATGTGAGGCCTTTTAAAGGTTGGAATATAGATGGAGTATTACACATTTTAGTATAAATATTTTAATTTTTATTTAGAAATTGTGAAGCTTTTACCCATAAAACATCTCTAACGTATACCGTACTTGTATTATGCATCTCTAAATAGGGTCTAGCACCATGCCCAAGGTGCTCGAACAAGAAGAGCAAAGCAAACGTAGAAATATGAGAGAAATTAATCTTATAAAAAATCAATCTTAATTAAGGAAAAATTCCATTTTTAGGCAGCCTTTCACCTAAATGAAGTTTTTTTTTTTCGCTAATTAAAATAGTCTTTGAAAACTCAACTTATAGCATACATACATATTTACAAAAAGTGAGGTCTCTCAAAATAAAAGGCCTTAGGCAATAGTCTTAATGATCTAGTGCTTAAACTGCTCTGAGAATGGAGACGGAGATGAGGGAACTCATGAACACACCCACCCTAGAGTTGGAATTTGAAGGAAAATTGAAGGTTATGAAGGTAAATATAAGGGTTAGGCTAAAGGTTAGTAATATATTGAAGTTTTTACTTTGATGTTGCTCAATTTCTTATCCAATAAATAGGATGCCTAACTTTACAACCACAAAAAAAAAAAAAAAAAAAAAAAATTCCATTGCATCCAAACAATTCACCAAAGAGAAGAGTTGGGAGTAGTAGTAATACCTAAAGCAAAGTATGGTCCATTTGGAGGGAAACTTGAAAGTTTTGAAAATATTGAGAGAAACCCACCGCAAAACATGTGATTAATTGATAAAGACCCCCCGCCCCAGAGAAACCATCAAACCAAACACATTAGACGACCAAATACTACTCCACATTACATTACGTTCGTGGAAAGAAGGAAAGAAGAAAGACAAACCGAGACAGAAGAATAGTACGTACTCCCTCCGTTTTAAAGTGGATGATAATTTTTGAAACTTGTGTTATTTTTTATCGTTTATATCTTTTAATCAGTAATATTTTTTTATGAATTTGAAAACTTTGTGTAATAGTAGAATTAATCGAGAACTATCAAATAATATTCATATTGCATATTTTTTGAAATCCATATTAAAAGATATAAAATAAATTAAAATTGATACGAATATCAAAAATTAACATCCAATTTGGGACGGGCGAGGAAGTATAATAATACTCCTACAGAGTCAACGGACTCCATTCGGTGCCTTGTTCTCTTTGCAATTCAAAAATAATTTTTCAAAAAATAATCCTCGTTTCCTAATTCAAATCGTCCGATGCCTGTTTAGGTCTCTATCTCCTACCCCTATCCCTCCCTCTGCATTCCCCCTGTGCAGATTTATCCTAAATTAGGGTTTTATAGAGACAGAGAGATACTCCTATACTATTATTGTGTATGTTCCTTGAATTCTCCGCCCCAACTTTCTCTCTCTACATTTGGGGAGGATGTCGCACGCCAGCACCACCACCGGAACCGGACCGGAATTCAACCTACCGGACGAGATACTCTCGGTCATCCCGACCGATCCGTACGACCAGCTCGATCTGGCTAGGAAGATCACGTCCATGGCGATCGCGTCGAGGGTGTCCAAGCTGGAGTCCGAGGTGGGCAGGTTAAGGCAGAAGGTGTACGATAAAGACAGCCTCATATTGGAGCTCGAAGAGAAGGTTTCGCACCTCCAACAGGCTTTTCATGAATCTGACATGCGGTTGAAGATTGCTCGGGAAGATAATGTTTGTCCTCTTTTTAATTTTAATAATTAATGTTGTTCATTTTGTCTTGTTTTATGCCCTATCTTTGATTTTTGGTAGAATTTGATTTGAATTTGTTTTTCTTTTTCAAAAATCATTTTACAATAGATGAAGCTTTACAAGGAGCGAGATTCATTGGCCATGACAACAAAGAAACTGGGACGTGATTTGGCCAAGGTAATATCTCTTCTAACTCTCATTGTTAAAATCAATTTACTACTCCATAATTGAGTTATTTTGGCTTTTCTTGGATACGGTAAGTTGGGTTCCCAGTACTCGTTTGTCAATTATGAAGAATATCTACCCTCCAGAGAACATATCTCTTATTATGCTGTGAAATTGTTTTGCCTATTGAACTCATACATGTATACTTTTGTTTTAGCAGTATCATATACTCTTATCATACTCCTTGTGAGAATTTGCTACCTTTAATTGCTGAATATAAACCAAAATCGATAAAATGAACAATGCCTACGATGATGCGCTTCCAAAAATGGCCTACATTGTTGACGAGGGTAGAGAAGAGGATAACTTTAGGCCGTCTTCTTTAAAGAATGTCAAGTTGGAAGTGTTCTTATGTATGTTCGCATGGTACAGATTTTTGTATTTCCCTTACATAATTCTACTGCTGTGGGGAAATCGATACCTGTTTTCATCCGAGAACACGATATCACTCATCCATTGGCAAGTTGCTGACAATTTATACCATGACATCAGTATGAAAGAGTTGTTTCCCCAGGGAAAGTGGAGCTCGAGAAAAAGTAAGGCATTCTCTGTGATTGGAGAGAATAAAATTGAGGTGGGATTTGTCCCCCAGGATTAGTAGAGGTGCATGTAAGCTGGCCCAGACACCTAAGTTATAAGAAAAAAAATCTCTGAGGTGTAATACTGCATGGCTTCACCTTTATATCTAACTGTAACCGCCTCTGTTTGGATGGCAGCACCACTCCCATGAAGTTCAGGGGGATATAAGTTTTGTTTGTCTTCCTATTCCTGAGCATTTTACCTATCCATGTAGGTCCTGCACTTTCAAGGAGAAATAACAACAATATAACTTATTATAAGGGCAGAAAAATCTGAGCAGGGGCCTGAAATTACTGGAGTGATGCAGAAAGAGGTGTCCTCTTTTCAAAAAATATGGAATTTTATGGATCTTCTTCCGTTGATTGTTTGTACTACTTACCTCACAGTCTGATAGCTGGTAGAAGATCCCCCCTTCAATGAAATTTTCTCTTCCGCTACATTCCTTCCTTCCTTCTTGCTGTTGGCTATCATACAATTTGATATGGATTGGTAAACGAATGAGAACCTTTGCAGAACAGGGTCTTTGTCCTATTCTGTGACTGCTTTCCCTGACTTGATTGACTAAATACTCCGCCGCACCACAATTCTGTGATATCTCCTATCTGAAAATCTTGCTTAAGAATTCTGGCGAATCTGGCTTAGGAGAACTTATATCGTAGTCTGAAATAGTTTGATGCTATGTACACACGTATTGAAGTATGCCAAGAAGACTTTTCCTTTTGGATTCCTATACACAGCAGTCAACATTCTTTTCACCCTTAAGGAGTTTGTACCTGTCTGACCTGGTGAATTGTAATTATGGCTTTGTCTTTCTCTTCTCCTTATTTTCCATGTTCATTGTTCTCCTATTCCAACAGTTGGTATTTGTTGCATGGTTCTGCCAAATTTGCCGCTGTCAGAACCTTAAAATTTTCCAGCTTTTGTAATGTATGCTGAAAAAACTTCTTGTTTTGACAGTTGGAGACATTCAAGAGACAACTGATGCAGTCGCTAAACGAAGATAATGCATCGGTACATTTCTGCGATCATGGTTGTTTTTTAATCACGGTTGTTGATAACTCCTACGATGAGTTTGTCGCTGTTTTCCACATTGACCATTTCAGGGGACCTCATGTGGGCTTGCTGAAATGACAAATACTTCTAGTGACAAACTAATCTATCATTCGTGTTCTTTTCCAACAGCCAGCTGAAACTGTTGATATTGTGACCTGTGACCAGTCAGTTTCCAAACCCTACACTGTGAAAGGTACTTTCAACCAATTCAATACAGACCTTCGATATCTGTTATTTTACATGAATCTTTAGTAGTTTACCCTTTTTATTCTACAAATGTTCTTGGCTCTTTCCGCTTGTAGGGGAGGAGTTTAATGGGCATGCAACACACCGTTATTTAACCAGCTCTGCGGAGAGTGGATACACAACTGATGATGGTACCTGAACACCGTTTTTTTAGGACTTGCTTGGCATTTCTTTGGCCTGCATATTTCTTGTCTGTTAGATGATATATTTATTCTGCTTGGTTGTTTGCTCCACAGCCTCAAAGCAAGCTGCGCAAAGATTTTCTATGACACCATATATAACACCACGGCTTACTCCCACTGGAACTCCAAAAAACATATCCACAACGGGATCACCAATAAGGTACTCAGCTGCTGGATCTCCTCAGAAAACATCTGGCACGACATCCCCCACCAAAGCTCAGTATGAAGGACGCGGTACGCTGTCTTCATGGTACCCATCAAGCCAGCAGTCATCTGCAGCAAACTCCCCTCCACGCGGACGCCCAGCGCCAGGTATGGAAGAGTTATTCATTCTGCTTGGTTCCCATTTTTGAAATTAACTTTTTACTCTTTGCACAGTTTTCAATAAATTTCTCTCTGTATCTATTTCTACTCATTATCGCTTATTACATAAAAATAACTTTCTAAGAGTTAAACCAAACAAAGTGATTGTAATTCAGTTTTACTTTCGAGAGCCTTGTGCATGTTAAATAATTATTGCTAGTCCTTTGAAGTACTTTAATCGTAACTGTTAATTGTTTTTGACACAACCCTGTTTTGGTTAAACCAAAAAAGAACTGATATCAGGTATATAGCACTTTTTCTTGCTTCCATCATCTAATTGCTCATTCTTCCATAATAATGTTTTGTATTGAACCATTTCAATACTCTTTCTGATTGACATCTCCTTGCGGTTCTTCAAATATTCATAGGACGTACGCCACGAATTGATGGAAAGGAGTTCTTCCGTCAAGCTAGGTGAGTCGGAATTTGTTTCCGGAATTTCGCGCAGCTATTAACTTCTATTCAGTTTCTCTAAGGCTGTTTTTGGGATTTATTTGTAATTCAGGAGTCGTCTGTCATACGAACAATTCAGTGCATTTTTGGCAAATATAAAGGAACTGAATGCTCAAAAGCAATCTAGAGAGGTAATTAGCTGCTGACGAGTCATGTACTCATGTTCTAGATAGATGCAATGCAGATCTCTTATGCTCTAGTCATTTGCTAACTGAATAAATGATTTCTGCCTTCTCTCTTAAGGAAACTTTGAGGAAAGCTGAAGAGATATTTGGGATGGATAACAAAGACCTTTACATATCATTTCAAGGATTGCTCAACCGCAACATACACTAAATGATTCAGTGGTAGGCATTTTTATCCCCCGTCATGGTGCTTTTAATCTGTTTGTTCTTAACATTTGGTGTCACTGGTAAATGTCTGACTGAAGAATATCATGGCTATCTGGGAAGCTGGTTCTCAATCAACTTATATCAAGCTGATCATCTAAAACCATATCCAGCTTCTGTGTGAATGTTCCTCAACGATCCTCCCTGAATAGTTTGTCGATGATATGTTATCAACGTGCGCCTCTCTGAATTGTCCCAACTCTGTAACGGATTGAGTTGGTTTTCCCCTTTCCTCGAGGGTGTGCTTTGTAAAGTAATTGCTTTATTTTTTTTTTCATTTGCATCGGCCACCCTATCCTTCTGCAATGCAACAATTAATGCTAGCAAGAATGCAAGTGTTCTAGACATGAATGTCGTATCTCATAAAATGGTTTCCTCTCTCTCTCTCTCTCTCTCTCTCTCTCTCTCTCTCTCTCTCTCTCTCTTGTTGGGACTGTGATCTAGTAGAAACTTGAGCTTTCAAGGCTCTAGTTTTCATTTATTCAATAACCTTGAATGCAATCATGGACCCTGCTTCGTCTTTCTTATTGTCAATCTGAGTGAATGAACACTGGGATGTGTGAGTTTTCCATTGGTGTAACATAGGACCTTTTATTTACGTGTCATTCTCATTCCTACAATCCGGCATGGTTCTCGGACGTTTTCATGATACTGATTTGAATCGTTTATTTTGCAAATGTGTCAATTATCCATGCAAAAGATCCAAGTTTCATAGAATTTCTTGTTCAGGGCTTATCCAACCTAGGTCCAGACGTCCAGTGGACCACAGGTGTCTTACAAAATGGTAGGTCTTGTCCACGCTTGGTGGTGAGACGTCTGTATCGATCCATCCATCCAATACACAGATATCAATCCTTTTATCTGCAGTGACTTGGTTTGCTCCTCCATCACTCGAAGTTTCAAAGCTAATCATACTGCTTTGATCACTCCAATTTTACCGATGCATTAAAATCACAATGAATCTTGCAGTGGAAGATTCAAAAATTACTGTGGCAGTTAAGCGTCCAATGTCACACTGCTTTTACTTTATCTCACCTCCGATTTGGAAATTCATGCTTCGGAATTGAATTTGCTGGTCGTTTTAGTCAAATGATTTGATTTACGATGTCCTTGCCTCCCACTTCATTTTCAAAAAGGCATGAATATTCCAACCAAAACACAAATTCAAATTCAAAAGGAGGGAAAGTGGAACTACTAATAAAAGAAGTCACTTTCAATTACTCCTACTTTAATTAAGAAGTCACTTTCAAATTACTTTAATTATATAATCACTCATAATTATGGGTAGAGGACATGTACAATATTGTTAATAATGCTCACCATCCATCTCTGGGTCAGGAGGCAGAGAGATGTGAGTTGCTACTAAGAAGTGTAAGAAAAAGAAGCAAGAAAAGTAAAGGGAGACAATAAAGAAAGCTAGCACATCATTAGTAATCTCGTATGTAGAGGAGTAATCGCGAAAGGGAATGCATGCCCAAGTAGCTAGCTACTCCTAGCTAGCATGACCACAATGACTCCCCTATATCGGCCTCATCAACCACCATGTCCATGCTAAAAAGGGACTTTGTCTGAGATATTGATCCATTTTCCGGTGAGTTGGTGGCCGTCATGTTGGGCATGGAACGCATACGCATGTGCACCACCTCCGCTTGTGCAAGAGCCAACTGGGTTTGAAGAGTGTCGACCTGGCGCTGTAATGACGATATTGCCCCCACGCAACCGTAAACTGGGTCCCGCACCCTAGCATTTGCCTCGTAAACTAGCGAACTAACGGCGTCGCCACGTTGGTCCTCTGGCAACTCCTGCAAATTTCAAGAACTGTAAGTTAACCTCTGCTAACCTTAAACCAGAATTACTACTAGCTAGGGAAATGCTAGGTATTTGATAATTAATGCTGCAATAATTCTAATGATGTTTTTTTAAGGTTCGATTCCAAAAATTACACAAGGCAAATGCACTGCGACAGCATACGAGCATTTTGGACAGGATTTCTTAAAGAACAATTTCGAGATCTTTGTTATTCTAATTTTAAATTTCCATACTTATGATTTGCATGAAGCATGATATTTTGCTAAAAATAATTAAGCATATGTTGTTGATTAGCAACATAGACCACGCGAGCAATTGCATAGAGATTCCAGTGGGCCCAACTAATATAATACTATTGGACCCCCAACATTTACTATCGTGACAATTGTCGCCTTGATGTCATGATTACACTACTTTAACTAGTTTCAATACACCTACTGATCATAACAAGAAAAGGATTTTTTTTCCCCGACGGTTAGGATGTCCAGTCAATTTACAAGCATTTCAAATGATTTCCTCTTCGGTTGAATCAAAGACATGCCATCCATCCGGAACTAAAGAATTCACAAGAAAATACTTTCTTGCGACCTAACCCCAAGAATTAAATTTTGGTCAATTGTGTGGGACGCAAAACCACTAAGAGCATCCGCAATGGGGTTTGATATATTTTTGTTAAAATGTTTGTTAAAAGGTGTATTAGGATAAAAATAGGTCCCACAAGTGTGTGTTAGACATTGATAATATAGAAGTGTGTTAGAACATCTACAATGAGTTTGGTAAATTTGTGTTAAAATGTTTGTTAAGAAAAAAATGGGTCCCACAAGTGTGTATTAGAAGTAGTGGTTATTTATATTTTATGGTTAAAGTTTGAATTATAGAGATGGGACCCACTTATTGTTTGCTAGCATCTTTGTCAAACTTGGCACACATGCTAGCACACTACTAGATTTAGCACACTCCAACAAAGTGTAGCACACAAGCATTGTGGCATAAAAAAAACATTTTTGTTTGCTAAATCTTAGCACACACAATTAACACACTAGTTAACAAACCCATTACGGATGCTCTTACTAACTGGATTAACCCCGGGACTAACAAGAAAAGGATTTACTAATCAATCTATACGTTCATGGCACAATCAGCCTCTTTGCCCAAAGGGAGCTGTTACATATCACCAAATTTTATCACCATTTTCGTATGTGCCAAAACTCAAAGCTATTTATTGCACGAAGTATGCTGCTCCTATCACCGAATATACATTAGATCGAAGATGATTTATCTTGATTCTTGGCACATAAATCTTCTCCTAACATAGAATTTCAATTTAATCGGCTACTTAACTAAACGGTGACATACGATACAATGCTAACAATTTTGTGTGACATATTCAGAGGTTAACATATGTAGACAAAAAGCTCATAAAATCCTCCATGGACATATTTCCCCACTAGTTACCAAGGAAAAAGAATTCTTAGAACAAAAAGCTCAAGCAAGCTTTAGTAGTACGTAGAAGAAGGGATCCGACTTCTCTGTAATTGACTGTAGAGAATGGTGTACAATTCAATCTGGACCGTTCATATTGATAATTAATGGTCCAAATCTGTTAAATCTTTTCAATCATTCAAGTGGGTAACGGACCCAGAAGTGAGCCAACATGATGGTCTAGTCCATGTACATAGACCGGGGAGATCCTCCCCCAATTCAAAAAGCTTAATACTAGATGGTCAAAAAGAAGTTAACCACTCTTTTTGAATGAATTTTGTCTTTGTTGTACGAAAACTGATTTCCAGTCCTTTTATCTCTTTTAGTATTTTCCAAGGAATCATTGTGCTAAAACAGTGCTTTCTTTGAAAAAGAAGAAGAAAGTAGTAGCGAATAATAGCAGTTGACCAGGAATAAAGCATTTTAACCCAGAATAGCAGTTGGGGTGTCGGACTGTTAACAACTACCACAACTGACATAACCGTTTTAAAACGATATATACTTGCTTTACAACTTTAGGGAAGAAAATTAGTATCAAAA
The DNA here is from genome assembly GCA_025642025.1 of Rhododendron ferrugineum. Lineage (NCBI taxonomy): Eukaryota > Viridiplantae > Streptophyta > Magnoliopsida > Ericales > Ericaceae > Rhododendron > Rhododendron ferrugineum. The sequence continues at coordinate 311,787 of JAOTQK010000019.1, forward strand.
ATTGATTATTTTCACAAAATATTTGCGCATTAGAAAAACTGATCAATAATTTATGGCATCACTCCCAAGTTAATTACCAGAAGAAATAGTTTTTGTTATTCTAAGCTGACAAAAGTATAACTTTCTCTTTTCTTTTTCTCTCTCCTAAATACTATGTCATTCCAAGAATTCGGCATGCTTCTCCTACATACGGGTTCTGTTTGTTTTACAATATGGTAAACCAATCCCTATTAGCTAGGGACAAGGAAACATTGGCTCCATAACTGTCCCAGGTAGATAGTGATGATGCCGAAACTATTTTTTTTTAAATTCTCAAACTCCAATGTGCAAAAGGTTTGTACCATGTAAAAGGTATCGGTCTATTATGCACTAAAATTTTGCCATTAACAAAAACAGTTTTAGCATTATTATTTTCTCAAATAGATAGATATTATTCTGTCTAACAAGTTAAGCTCAGGAATGCCAAAAAGTGGAAGTAATTAACCTGTAACATCTTGTTGACGTTGCTAGCACCAAACACTTTGTGGACGCTGGCAAACTTATGGGGCTCATCTGCAGGAAAATAAGGAGCAAATACACATTCCTGAGCTGCACACCTCCTCCGCAGTAGCTTGCATGCCGCACATGGTGACGCTGCAGCCGCCTGCCCTGTTTGTTTCCTCATCATCCCCATCTTCATATTCTCCTTCATTATACTATACTATACTATACTATACTATAATACCCCCTTTTTTTAATGTAAAGTAGACTTCAACTACGGCCTAGCTAGCTAGCCTCAAAATTATACATGTGTTACAGAGAGTACAAGTTAGAGTCTCATAAACTGCAATGTGTAGCTTATATAATACTTCTATACATGATCACAAGAGATGGAGGGAGGGAAAAAAGGAGAAGAAAAGCTTTTAATATAACAAGGAAAAAGAGAGAGAGAGAGAGAGAGAGAGAGAGAGAGAGAGAGAGAGAGAGAGAAGGGGGAGGCTTGAACGAAGAGGGCATTGGGTGTTATATAGAAAAAAGTAGAGATGTCGGGGGCAGGATATCTTCAGCGGGTCCTACTAAAGAAGGACCTTAGATTTGGCTGGACAAATACATCCTTGTTGATGTGATCTTTTCATGTCCCACATCTCCATCTTTAATTATTTCGTTTAATTTTTGAACCATCTACTACTTTTTTTTCTAGCAATGTCAACATTAATCTATAGGAGTAGCAAGTAGAAGGGAGAAAAAGGACAACTGTGGGTCTACTCAATTTTTTAATTTTCCTTTGGCAAAGTTTAGTATTGTTAGAACAATTATATTACTACTGTTGAAAAAAGAGTTGAACTCTGTACTCGTAGCATCTAAGTAAGTGCACCTCCTGATCATGCCTTTGGCCCAAAGCCCTCTTAGTGTGTCTAGTCAAATATTGCTATAGAACCCTAGAATTAATTTTGCTAGTTTATCATATTTGTAATATAATCTCCATCAGATGAACAGTAAAGCTCATATATATATATATATATATGAGAATATGTGTTCTTATGCTTGATTTGAATAGCATTCTTCTTAATGGTTCATGCTTAAATCTTTGCCCGGCCCTAATGCTTTTACAGACATGGAGAGACAGAGGTCATCAAAAATTGAAATAAAAATGTTGATGAATCCTAGCTATCTAGTGATCACGAGCTTTAAGTGATAAGATACATTGATTAGATTAGCACCAAATAATCATAAAAAAAAAATAAAGAAAAGAAAAAAGAAACGCGTAAACACGACTACTCTGATATGAGTGGACAAAGAGATCCTCAAGAAATAGAGAATGATTTGGAGGCAGGTTACATCATTAAGATTGAGTGCTAGCTTTTGATGGTTGGATTAATTAATTAAATAAGTACTATTATATAACTTTGATTAACATTACAATAATGCAATGGCTTAAAGTTGCGATAGTATTAATTAAAGCTTAAGCAAACATATATACTGTAGTAACCAATAAGATTTTCCGAGTGAAACTAATTAATGCCATTATTGTAATTTTATGGACATCTCTATTATAAAACAGAATGGTGTGGGGATAAGTTGTTAGAACGGCTTAGATTCATTTGATCCAAAGACTGTAATGCATCCTCCCACTTACCGGTTAAGTGCCCATAATTTTCACCTAAATCACACAACTGCCATTCCCTTTCAACCGAAATGCGTAATGCCGTAGACACGGAATAACACTAGTAATATAATATAATATAACATGTGGATCGATGAGCTATTTATGCCAAAATATTATTGAATACAAATATATATATATATATGGCGCCAGTCAACATCACTAGTTGTTTTGTTCTCACTTCGATCAGTACTCAGATCTAAAATCGGCGACACAAATCAAAATTTAATACTAGTTGTAGCTAGAGCTTCACAATTTTGACCAGCTGATACATGAATGAGGTACCGTGACAATTAGTACAAACGTGTGATGCATTTGTTTGTACTGTAATAAGGACAGATCATACATACAGTACTATATTGAGAGAGAGAGAGAGAGAAGCTAGCTAGCCTAGCGACCATTTACTCTCTCTCCCTTTTTTTTTTTCATGATTTCAGTTTGACTATGGATGCATGGGTTAGACTGTAGATGGATGGAAGCAGCAGTAGTAGACGACAAATC
>JAOTQK010000019.1:359971-376720 GCA_025642025.1 Rhododendron ferrugineum
GACCAATTTGGTATGAAAACCAAACTTGAAGGTCAAAAAAGTTGTAATTGATACTTGGAGGATGAAAATGAGACTCGAATGAAATTAAGAGGACCATTTATATAAATTTCCCTATAGTTAAATATCGGTATTGTGTGATAAATCTTGAGAAAATGATGATAGACACCAAGAAAGAAACAAGTTTACTTAATTAATCCATCCAACACCCTAGCTTTTTTTTTCTTTGCCGATCAAAAAAATAAAAAATAAAATAAATAAAATAAAAAACACCCTAGCTTTTTTGTTTAAACTCCCCAAAATACCCGTGCCCAACCCTGCCACTCCACTCGAGTGTCCCTCGATCGATCGGCTATCCTAGATGATTCATTTCATTAGCTAGTGTTGTTTTGTAGGCGGATTATTAATAAATTAATTAAGGAATTAGTAATTGGATTGCATGGTTTTATATATTGCAAGTTAATTGGACTCTATTTCTGGGCTTGGGCTTGGGCTTGGGCTTGGTCTTGGGCTTGGACTTGGGCTTGGGCTTGGGCTCGGGCTCTCCCAGCTCCACCACGGGACTCAATCTTCTCTGCTTATATCATCATGCGAGAAAGGAACATGCAAGTGTGTCGATCTTCCAACAAGAAGCCGACTAGTTGCAGTGTTTTCCTTTGATTTTCTGTCCTTCAATTTCCTCATTGCAGTCAGTACTAAGTTCCAATTTTCGGAAGACAAAAGGGGTGTTTCTTATCCACTGAAAATGTACTCGGCTCCTAACTTTGTTTTACTAGTAATTTAAGTATTCTAGTTTTTTAAATTTTTTTTAAAAATACAGTAAAATAATTAAACCAGCCCTCATCAATGTTGAAATAGAATCGAATGGGTTAATAGAAAGAAATTCCCGAGGATCAAAAACGAAATTCTTTTTTTCTCTTCAAAAAAAAGAAATTCCCGAGGATCAAAAACGGGGTTGGAGCCCAAAAGTCTTTTACAGGCCCTTTTGAAGGCCCATGGGCTATACATCCCTACTGTGCGCGCCGGCGCCCGAGTATAATGTGATTTTGTCCAGTATAATGTGACTGCACATTCCTTCAGAGTAGAAGAGTGGCGCACTTATTTCAGTGGGAGATTTTTATATCTAACCTTTTGTATTCCTAATTGTATTGTTAATCTACTTTATTCCAAAAAAGAAGAGTTTGGTCCCACTAGATATAATACTTCGTTTGACAAATCGCTCCAGCAAAAGATACTAATGATTCATAACACATCCAAATTTTAAGGCAATTTACTACTAGTATATCAAGTCATATTTACATTTTTTTTTTTTTGTAACTTAGCTTGAAATAGAAAAAAATGTTAACCGAATATACAGCTATAAAGAGCATACCCAAGAAGAAAAAAAGAAGAAAGAAAAGAAAGTAACAAAAATCTAAAACCTAAATAAACTATAGCAGATATCCAATAACGCTCAAAGCACTCTTGTAAGCCTCCAAGGCTTCCTTTGGAAAGCAATTTCATTGGACCTCGACAGAACTTGGACCAAATAGTGAGTGATTCCACATCACCTACGCCTGCTAGAGGTGAAACTAGAAAGAAGCTTCAAGAGAAAATAAAGATGTTGAAGGCTTCTAGAAGCCTTCTTTGTATTTACATTTTTTTGCATTACAAGAGTACCCAAGTTTCATCTATCTTATCTGCAAATATGTTTTAGATTTGCACTTAGTTTCTTAACTGCATTTCTTCGCTACTTTCAAAACAATGTTATGACTTTGAATATCTAACTCCCGCAAGAAGTATCCGATCTGAATGGCAAAGTTGGCTACTGAAACTGAAACTATTGGCAAAAACCCTGAGCAATGTTGTGGATGAAATCCGCCACATGATTGACAATGCCAAGGAATTGCTGGACTTGCTTGAAAGAGAGATTTTTGTCCTTAGTTGACACAACTTAAAAATTACAGACCTATTTGATGCAAATTAGAAACAACAAGGGCCATTAGTATAATTAATGACCTTGGACCAAATTTCCCCACGCAGCTCTCCCCTCCTCTATCTCTCTCTCAATCAAGCTCTCTCTTGGCACTGGGAACCATAGCTTCCAACCAAAACCAGGTTCGCTCCTGTTTGGCTACACGTTACCAATTAAGCAAAGAACAACAAAAAGAAGAACTGACAAGAAGTATTATGGAGCGTAGAGACAATCATTCTCCACAAGGTTTGGTCCTCCCTCTCTAATCGTTTCTTGACCGAATTTTCTGAACAACTAGGATCGCGAGTGTCAACAATTTCCGTGTTTGTAACCTTAAAATGAGATCTCCCTACAAAACTGCAGCTCAGACGGCTCGTATTCTGGTGGAATTCTTGGAGGCTGCCATCACTTCCATTGTCTTTCTCAAAGGAGTATATCCTTCTGGTGAATCTTCTTACTTACTTATTTCAAACCCTTTTCGCATGTATTCACCTGCATTGAATTAATATTCCAGATAATAAAAAGACGAATGTAAGGTTATAGTCGATCTTTTCTAGGCATTGTGAATGTCAATGTGTCATATGAAGAGGTTTTTTGGATATCCCTTTTAGGTGGAGACCTCAAAGCAAGAAAGTGCCTGTTTTGAACTCACTTACTTTCATATTGTTTAAAAAGTGAAAAACCCGATTAGGGTCGCTTAAAGATTCGTTATTTGTTGTCTTTTAGTTGTCCTATGTTATGTAGTCTCACCTCGAAGTGTTTTTATTCATTTTGTGTTTGAAAAATGATGGGAGTAGGTGCATTTGAAAGGCGGCGATATATGAATGTAGTGGTTCAGAAGGCTCGCTACCCTCAACTTAGAGAATACATCAATTCTGCCATCACTGGGCTGCTTCCTTTCATTGAGAAGGTGTGTAAATTCCATTTTATTTCCTCTAGAATGTCTTCTACCCAATTAAACCCAATTCTTGTCCTTGGAAGCCATCTTAGTTCGATCTTTCAACTAAGATCGCCTCCAGTTCTTAATCCAAAGGTAGGTTTTCATGCAAAACCAATTATAAAGCGGCAATACGTTCAGTTTATCTCATAATAAGGTTTGTAAGCTGGCATTGCATAAATCTTATTTAGTGATAGGATTCCTTAACCATTAGTCACTGAAGTTTGGGTGAATCACGCAGCGTATTCCCCTTACTTGCATGTGGGTGGTAAGAGAGGGGAGGGGTTTGTTCATATGGAGGATAACTTGGCTGTATCGTTTTATTTTTTATTTTGGGACAATGGGGTCAATCTAAAATATTTAAGTAGCCCATAAATTGATTAATTATTGGTTTTTTTCCATTGAGTTGGTCAGTGTTGCATCGGCAAGTCCAAGCTATTGATTTAATGCATCAAAAATCAGAACATGAGAAATAGGCAATGCACCGGTTACAAGTGATATCAATGTATCTGTCCGGAAAACGAAATATACTCAAACATCTCGTTGTAGTTTATTGGAGAATGCTCACACATAATCATTGATTTTCAGCTCAATTCTGCGGGTTCTTTGGCAGGATCTATTTTCCAGTTGTTGACAAACGTCTATAGGGCATACTTGTTTTACAGCTGCACTTTATAATTCCTCACTTGAATGTATTTTCCATCTCCTCTCTTTTCTACAGTGTCTTTTTTTTCCTTTTAATAGTTGGCAAGTTGAGGGTGCCAAAGTGCGATGGGAGGGGGTTTCATGTACTTGTCTCAAGTTCGCATTTATCTGAGGAATAACTGATTATTGTAGTTGTGTCTGATACCGAAAACCACTTGCACAACAGCACTCTAAATCACTCTTGCCATGTTAACCACTCTGTAGTGGATTGATGTGCCATTTGGTTTTACTCAAGCAAATTTACCCTTTTTTGTTTACTAGGGATTGGTGGAAAGAGTTGCAGTTATTTTCTTTGACAGTGAGAACATTCCGTTGGAGAGATTTATTTTCAAGCTTTCTGTTAACCAGTCTTATGGCTCAAATGTGGAAGCAGCTGATTTGGAGTTCTCTCTTCGATCGTTTTTTATCAAGCTTCCAGTATCAGAACCACTGACAAAGGTTTTGCCCCAAGGTAAGTGCTAAGAGTCAGCTGCTTTTCATAGTCTTATTGAAGTTTATGGGCACAGTTCTCACCAGGTTATGACTCAATACTAGCAAACTATTTTCTTCTAAAACTTGCATTTATTAAATGCTTTGTATTTTTCTGTTAGTGAGAAAATAAGTCATGGGTGCTTGATTATTGGCTAGAGTTGGTCAAATGGTTTGTGATTCTTTTTTGTCAGTTGGTTGTATTGCTTTGGGATGGAAATGAGACACCAAGCTCTTTTCCTTTGACAGATTGCAGGTGGGAAATAACAGCTTATTTCCGTGCACTCCCCCAGGCTAGTACAAGTAAGGATACAGAGTTGTGGATCCCAACAGACACAAAGCAGTGGCTGCAACCTCCATTAATAACCCCTGTTAAATCGATGAGTAGTGAACCTCTTGGTGTTCAGCTATATCTGGAACATCCTGGTCTATCTGAACCAAAGCCTTAAATGGAACTTGAACAAGTCTCTGTCTGGGTAATAGGACTGGAGAGCTGGGGAGAGAATTGGTTTTCCTCGAATTAAGGAGATATCAGAGCTAGAAACTGAGGATTTGGATCTTTAGACAGTCTTGCTGTTTGTATACTGTGAAACAAGGTGATGTAGATATTAGGAATGACTAACTTCTAAAAGGAAAACGCAAATAGAAAAACTTTGGGCGATTCCTTTGTACTAGGAAATTTGATTGTTATTGACAGAAATAGAGATTGGGGAGATCCGCAGCTGCTTAATATGGGGTGGCACGAGAAATTGATTCTATACCTCTGACTCTGCATAAGGTTTATCTTTAAGCAATGAAACTAGTGAAAGTGTTTAAGGATAGGTGAAGAAACTAACAAGAGACGCAGAAGGACTCGAAACAGAAGAGTAAAGAGTGTTGCGGTGCTGGTAAGGAGAGTTCAAATGATGCTACAGCAGATTAGAGATGGAAAGCTAAGCTCCACTCAGGTAGATAGTTGTTTGTTGCAAAATCTTGACTTGAACTTCTGGTATGGATATCAGTTTATTCTCCATTAATGTTATAGTTGTTTGAAAAGGTGATCTTATTGTTGCTATTGTTTACTTCATTTTTCTCTGTAAGCATGAGGGATGGCTTTAAATTGTGCTTTGTTGCATGGTGCATATTGGAAGGACATAGCTGAAATGTGTTGCATGAGATCCTTCAAACAGATGGAGGAAATCGTGATATAGTAGGCTATTGATTGTGAACGTTTTGCTTTTATTCCGAATTGCATAACTCACACTTTCCAACAGAAAAGGCTCTTCGTGAGATTAGTTTCATTATGAAAAGTTACTATTAACTGAGATGATGTAAAGTGATAGTAATACTTAAATTCAAATGATGATGTGATAGTAATACTTAAATTCAAATGATGATATGACTCATGAAAGAATTTTAGCACAAAATTTTGTTGATCTTCATGTGAGACTAGGAGATCATTTTGAGTCCAGAAACGTGTTATGACCTGTACGTAAAACTCCTGGGTTGGTCATACATCTTGCAAATGGGCCACTTGCTCAAGCAATAGTCCTTTGCTTATGGGGTTCTAAGCAACAGGAAACCCTTTCTCAGGTAAACTTAGCGAAAACATATTCGATATTTTGTCAACTTCAATTTCGGGGTTCAAATATTCTTGTAGATTATTAAAAATACCAAAACAGAGTATGGAAACACTGTTTAGACTTCAAATAAGGCTGTATGCTTAAATTCTCTTGCTAAGTAGGATGGACACGTGACAGAGCACGGCACGCATAATTCGACATATTGAACTTAAAAAATGGAAAAAGTGATACATTGTAGATGTGTTAAAAACTAAAATCCATGTGTCCGAAGAGCGTCTGGTTTGTTCAACAATTGGATGAGTGTCCAACACGATATCCAAGAGTATCCAACAAGTGTCAGAAATGCACCCTTCTTATCAGTATCCTTGCTTCTTAGGTCTATTGCGTTTAGAATAGGTTCATGCACTCTAATTGTTCCGACACTGTGTCACAGACACGTCCTTCCTTCTTAGAAAATTGCAAAAGATGATTCAATCTTCTGGGTCCAATACATTCAATTATCCCTTGTTAGAATAGCACACTGGGAAGTGGTGGTACTGCATCCCATCTTGTTCCTTCTTAGAAAATTGCATAGATAATTCAATTTTCTGGGTCCAGTACATTCAATTATCAGTTGTTAGAATAGCAGTCTGTGAAGTGGTGGTACTGCATCCCATCTTGCTTTTTTGCCCTCCCCTCCCCCCAACGTACTCCCACACACAGAGGCTATCTTAGCTCAAATCATATGCACATCGCTAGAGCCACATTGCCAAGTCAAATCTACATGTTGTCCCACTGGTATAGAGCTGTTTCTTGAATATATCTTGTTTTATATCTATTTTCTCCTACATTCCAGTTATCTTTTAGCACCTACTTTGGAGGGGCATACCGTGTCTTATTCTTATCCCAGGACTAGTAAAACTTGGATTTAAACTATGCTTCATCTCTATCTGGTTGGACATGGCATAAGAAGGTATAAAGAGTGAGACCCATTATAATTCTTTGTGGAACAGTTCTATCCCCCTTAAACCCATCTCCCATGAGATGCGTGTAGGCTCTACAGGGGAGAAATGTGTCTGACATCCGAAATTTCATGCCGACCAAGAGACTGGGGGATTATTTGAAAGCAATGTTATTAGTAATCCCTCCATCCAACATGGCATTCACTTGTAGAAATAGAAGTTTTGTGCGTAGTGCATTCTTGGAAAATAGCTACACTTTCTTAGGACTTGTCTTTGTGCAATTCAGCGTCAGCAGTGGATACACTCATTAAAACGGCTGACTGATCCATCCTTCTGTATCTTTCGTACCAATGGTTGGCATCCCTTAGAATTCGATCTCGACATCTAATGGGACCACAAGAGCAGTGAAGGAAATGCAAATCCCTCCAACAAGTAGCAGAATTATGCCTCTCAAAACCTCTTTATTCGTGATGGGACTGGAACTTTTTTGTTGCTTCTCTCCTTCGGCTAATACTGAAGGGCTTTCTTTCAAGAATGGGCAAGTCTTTCGTGGAGAACTATCTAGTAATGTCTGATAGTTAGAAGAGTCGGATTCATCTCCGAGCAAACCACTGGTTTTAGTATGAGATCAAACGGAACCTATTTGAGTTGAGATTGGACAAATGGCGGAATTTGCGATGCCACAGGACGAGACTATAAGTCTGGAGTCTAAGATACTATAGTAGTATGTAGGGATGTTGTACGTCGGAATTGAATATTACTGATAAGTAATTGAAATTGTCAAAGGACAAACAAAAATGCCATTGGACACCATGAATCTTTAGCTAAGGAGCGTGAACGATATGATCCCACTCCCACCTTGATTAGAAATGGCCATAAACATATGATTTTAAAGTTCTTGGTACCTTCTCCTTATAATCAAGTAATGATATCTAAATCTCCAAAAAAGAAAAAAAAGGAATGATGTCTACCTATTTTCTGCTTATTCCCTTGAACTGTTTTCAAATATAAATGAATGGTATTGGGACATGCGAGAATCTTGTACACTGAAGTCGACTAGATGGTTAGAAGAGTCTGATTGATCACAGGTTTAGCATGAGATCAAATAGAGCCTATATGAGTCGAGACCGGAAAAATTGCAGATGTTGCGGGTGCACGATGACCTAAAGTCTGGATTAAGATACCCTAGTATTGTGTATGGACATGGTACGTTGGTATTGTATAATAATGGAAAAATTTTATCACCAAAAAACAAACATCGCCGGATTAGAGAAGTGAACCTTTAGCTAAGGAGCGCAAACATTACGATCCCACCTTGGGTAGAAACAGCTGTAAAGATATGATTATAAAGTTCTTGGTACCTTCTCCTTTTCAGCCTATTTTCAAGTAATGATATCTAAAATTCAAAAAAAAAAAAAAAAAACTTATGATGTCTACCTATTTTTTGCTTCTCCCTCAATTTTTTTTTCAAAAATGATTTTGGGATACATGAGAATCTTGTACACTGATGTAGGCCTAGGGTGAAAATTTTAACCAAAAAACTGAACCGACAGACCAAACCGAGCAATTTTTAGTCAATACGGTCGGTTTTGGTTTATGGTCGGGCCGGTTTACATTTCTAAAAAAAATGTCAATTCGGTTCGGTTTCGGTTTTGCGAAAAATTAAACCGAGACAAACCTAACTGATACTTTTAAAGGGGCTACATTGATATTTTTCCTCCCATTTACTAATTTACGATTTTGTTTTTACTACCGACTTCAGGAGACCCCGAAACCCTAACTTCTCTTACCACTAACCTAGCGCCTCCTACCCCTTCCCTTTGAAGAACAGATCGGCCATGGCTTGAGATCTCTCTCTCTCCCCTCTGCGCGTACGAAGAAGCCCCACTGTGTTTTGCAGATTTGATCGTGTAGATTGGAAGATTTTATGTTTGGAGTCAGCAAAAACCGATTGCGATTTAGTGGCAATTATGTGGAAACCGGCCAAAACCGACGAACCGAACTGAGCGGTTTTTCAACCAAAATAGTCGGTGTCGGTTTGGAAAAAAGGAAAACCGGATAGTTCGGTTTAGTGAAAAAAATGAGAAAAAACCAACCGAACCGATTTCATCCTTATGTAGGCCACATGGCAAGTATACATAATTGTAGCATTGTTTGTTGTGTTAAATAACATTGGGTGACTGACATGCATGTGGTATTTATATCAGACACGCATTTGTGGGCATTGACGTGCATATTGCTGTTTCTTTCTGTTTTCAAGTTGCAGAATGGACACTGACACTTTTTTGTAAACTTCCTTGCTAATGTGTAGTAGTACAATTTTAGGTGGGATACATGATGATGATGTTGCCCTCCTTAACTTTATGATTACCTGTTTTCCCAGTAATTTTCATATTTGTTTTTGTATATCGTGGTCAGTTGTACTTGAATACTCTTTCATTTTATTATTCCTTCATTAAGGGTTCCGGGCATGAAAACGCAAGTGCCGTAAGCGAAAAAAAGTCCGAGCATCCAAGGAAGAAAGAAAAAATGCTCCGCGGGGAACTCGTTTAATGTCAACGTATTTGTGCCGGTTGGATGTCGGCCATGAAATCCATCATTGGAATAATTTTTAACAATTAGAAACGGATTGCTACAAGGAACCTACTGATGAAAAACAATACTCCACTAGAAAAAAACACACAAAAATCTCTTTTATGTCGATCTAAAATAATGTCTGAAATGGAAGATAGTCCATAGGAGTACATCATATGTTACATCATGACTTGCTGAGACAGGCACGATTGGGCCCAGTACTAGTGAATTATATTTCGCAGTAGCATTCACTTATTTTGTGTCCTTTTGTTTGTTTATGGACCTTCTTGTTCTGACATGTTGAGGTTTGAATACCAACATCGAAATTTGGGCTACCATAACCAAATAAAATTTCTAATGAACGGAAAAATTGACAGGGGCACTGCCATTGAAGATCCTTGATAGGATTTACCATTTGTTTTAGTTTTGCCATTTACAATGACTAGCAAAATCTTGGTAAGGGTAGGGAGTGGAAACTATAAACTTTCTAGCTTTATCCGCAGGGTGAACTTGTAAATTATTTGTGGCGGGATGAAATCAGAATGCTATAAATCTTCTGTTCGAATACGGCCGCCTCCTTTGTCAATTAGCATACTGGTGCAAGTTTCGCCCATTTGTGAAATATATTGATTGTTAATTAACACTCGAGAATGCTAACCACAAAGCACTAAATAGGAAAAAAAGAAAGTGGGTTAAAATATGTACAAGAAAAAAATATAAGAAAGTGTGTTAACGTGTCTTGAAATGTGAAGTACGTATTATAGTTTCAAACTTTTTGGTGTTATTTACATCCATAACTACTGCCCAATAAGCGATTGTTATTGTGACCAAAATATAAATAATTTACCCCGCTCCTTGGTTCAAGTTACAATTTACTTGGACCGCAGAGAAAACCTAATCTATATGCATAGAATATTTAATAAAGCATCAGTTTTTGTTTTTTTTTCCCAATAATGGAGTAACTTAAACCGTCCAACTTGTGATAGATTGAATGATCAGTTATGTCATAATATGAATGAATGATACCTCTGTTGATTAGATTAGTAGTATATTACAATACATACTAGTGATTGATTAGACATGCCGGTAGTGCATCTAAAGTAAGTTCATATTTGGAGAAGGAAAAAACATGAATATTCTTCCAATTGGGTATAAAACATGAGAAAAGAAGTGAATAATGACATTGTGGCACTGGCCCACACACATAAAACCATAGGAGGACCATTTCGTGGGCACAATCATGCAACTTGGGATTGAGTTTTTCTTGTGGTCCATTGGTGTGGCATGGCCCCCTAGTTCCTGTATTTACGCCTGCTTGACAACACAGCATTATGCACCCTCATTTGTTGATTCGTATAGTGATAGGTGATCCTTTTGTTAGGTCACTTTCAGCTCTCTAGTCCTTGTCTATTTTACTGTTGGAATTGGAATGTGCAACTTTTAGAAAAGGTAGAAGAGCAATGGTAGGAATAGGATACAAGAGATTTTGTTTTAGTTCGACAGGGGTGCCTAGGTCAACTTACGCGCACCTCAACTAATACTCTCCCCAGTTCGGTCAAAGGCAGGCCACCTAATAGAATTTACAGAAAATTACTACTTGTTTGCGGCCTGACCCCAAGAATCGAACTCTGATTTATTGTGTGGAGAGCAAATCCATCAACCAACCGAACTAACCCTCAAAGGCTAGGTTAGAGGATTTGAAACATAGTACATCCATCCCCTAGTTTTGATAGGGGGGATTATTGCAGTAGAATCACTTTCTTTCAATACTATTTTAACCTCAGATGTAGACCAACCCTATAGCTAGACATATCCGCATAAAGAAACCATTCATATCATATCATGTGTGCTCTTTCTGGTCCACTCAACCGCACAACATCAATGATTTTAGTGTGCTCTGCTTTTCCAGTGGTGCCTACAGTACTGCCTAAGGTAGACATCAAGGAACAATTAAGATACGTATTGAGTTCTGTAACAAAAGTTCCCACTGATGAGAGAGTCTGTCAACAAGGCTTTGGGTAGCTAGAAATTATTAAGTACTGTAGTAGTACCTTTAATTGAAGACATTCCAGTAATAATTAATTTCACAATTCTAGAGGTTTTGACAGCTTGGTTGTGGTGATGTTACAAACTCAATCCCCACATCGACTTGGTAACAAAAGATATACTCCACTTACGAGAATAGAAGTAATCTCGTTTAACACTCTTAATTGCGCATAAAAAGATATACGTTTGCCCGTGTGATGCAGCCGCTGTGGTGAGTAAGTGAGTTGTTACATTGGCAGTAATCCTACCGCCCAAGATGGGTAGTTTGGTTTTATTTATTTTTCTTTTGATCATTGATGGGTAATTTGGTTTGCAACCACAATATCAAGACTCCAATAAGTGGGGTTGATTCACATGGATAAATTTGGCCTAGTGGGAGAAGTCATGTTTACACCTCAACATCTCTGCACAGTGCACTACTTCTCCAGCTTATAGAAAGTAGAATAGGTGGAACTCACATCGGCTCTTTTTTACTACTTTCTGTGATTTCCTTACTTTTCTTTTGAGTCCTGTATCAGCAGACAGCAGTAGGTGGTTTTTGGATTCAAAATGTGCAATATAATAGTACAATGTCCTTTATCTTCAGCCTTACTCCAGCCAATCCATTCATCTAAAGTAGATTCAGGGGCAGGGGTCATTGAAATTCCCACAGAAAAAAAGAAAAAAGAGGGGGAGAATTCATTGCTCAAGATTTGATTTATACTATATGTCAATGGTTTATAACTTTATGCTCTCTTTTCTTTTTGGGAGTTGTGGATTCTTATCTTGAACCCCACCACCACCCCATATCCCACACAGACAAATCATATTACTACCATATTGCAAGAACCATAATCCAAGGCCTAAAAGGGTAATGCCAGACTAATGCCACCATCCCCCATCCAGTCATGTGGGATAAGAGTCAACTTTCCCAGCTGATCATGTTATTTAATCTATGATTGCAAGGCCTAAAACATTTGATTGTGCTTTCGATTGGGTCATACTCATAATGACTTGGGTTAGTACCAAACCTTTCTTTCTCTCTGAAAGCAATATTTATGTTCACCCACATTGCAAGTCTCCTCGCATTGGAGTAATGAGGTAAAATCATACCTTCATACATGGGTCTCTCGCACTAGTCAATAACGGGAAATTATGAAATTCGTTCGCGTATTGAATGAGTGGCTGAAACCGAACTCCTTTCTTTTCCATTAGCAATACTGCGATCTTTGGACATTGTTTGCTTCGTGGTTTTGTTTTTCTAAATAAGATAAGAGAATGTGACTCAT
This sequence comes from Rhododendron ferrugineum, assembly GCA_025642025.1. Classification (NCBI taxonomy): domain Eukaryota; kingdom Viridiplantae; phylum Streptophyta; class Magnoliopsida; order Ericales; family Ericaceae; genus Rhododendron; species Rhododendron ferrugineum. Next base: position 372,424 of record JAOTQK010000019.1, read on the forward strand.
ACCAATAAAGAAATGTTATTTTGGAGCCATCTTAACTTTAATTTAGCGAGTTGAGGTGTCTTCTGAAAGATGCAAATGAAAATAAATTCGTACATATGCTGTGGGGTCACCTTGAAAAGGTGGATGTGTTAATGAGAGAACAAAGAAAGAAACAAAATCACTTGTTAAGATTGATGGAGTGGTACACAAGTGCCCCCTTTGACAAGGGAAGAAAGTTGGGGTGTAACCATCATGGCCCCCATCCCCTCTAAGATTGGATCCATATTCTATATATGCTTTGTACACTACTGTCCCATTCCTTCACCATGGCATGCCCCACACCACCCCTCCCCTACCCCCCCAAAACTGATGAATATTATCACCCAAGTGGACAACTTATGTGACACGCACATTTCAATCTCTTTACGCTAGAAGTAGAAGATTTTTTATGTTTTACTTCTATTAAATAGCACAAAAAGATAGAATAAGATTTTTCCAGAAAAAAAGGCAAGCATCATGGTCTAGACACTTGGGTCTTCCCTTTTTATGTCCACCAAAAAAAAAAAACTAAAAAAAATCATTGGGCCGATTGTCACTTTCCTCGTCGTCGGCGTATCGTTGGCCAAGTGCGTGGTGGGTACATGACGTTGAGTTCGAGCATGCCTATAATCTCTCTCTTATTCTAAGTTATATAATTTTGTATTTGAATGATACTATTATTGGGGGGAGGAAGATTGAAATTTTCAAGATTATGACCCACAAAATTGATGTGTGTTTCTAGGGGGGAAAAGGTAGCAAAGAAAGTTGGGTTAGCATTAATTTATGCACACATATCTATTTTTTCTTGTATTCAATCAAGAGAGATAGGTGCATTTCTCCTTTGTAGTGGTTTTGGTTGGCTATCTATCACAATATATTAAATTCTTTGTTTGGAGTGATGATTTGGGTATTGAGCATATCCTAATATATATTACTATATAGTATAAAACTAAATTGGGGACGAGGATGGAGATGGAGATTCCAATGTGCTATGCACCACTCAACCGAAACAAAACCCCATGATATGTGCCATTTTGACATATTAGCTGACTAATTAAAAATTATCCTCCTCTGACGATCCCAATTATCTAGAAATATACTACTACCATTTTTTTAAAACAAAGCTTAGCACAGCACTAAACCCGATTAGTATAATATCAAATGTTACACGGTCACATTCGAATAAATTTGGCACTAGTATAATGCGGGTTCCACCATCACAAGTACACACTTATAAAACAGCTAGCAAATAATAATAATAATAATAATAATACACACTTATAAGTAGAGATGATGCTTAATCGATAAACCTTTCTACAAAACAATTGCTTAACCTCAATTATTTATTTATGCGTCTAAATACATCAAAATCCTTGACCGTGTCATGTTAGGTTATGGTTAAACAATGAACACTATCCCGGTTAAAGAAAACCTTTTGGGCCGCTAAGTGCACCGGGTCTTTAACCTCAGACTCTCGAAATTAATCAAAATTTACGAAAATAGGCCTCAACATCCAGTTTTAAGATAAAGAAAGTAATTACTAGCTATGGCCAGGCCTAGATCACTGCAAAATCTGAAAAAGCATGGTTTTCATTTTTGTACTTGTGTTTTCTTAGTAAATAATTAAATAGAAAATATAATCTTTAGGATGTAAAAATTGCGTGTTGCGCTAAGTTCTTGGATTGGTCCATAAGAACTGAAGGGAAAAAAAAATGCTTGAAAATAACTTGTAATCAGACTATGAGGTTGAACTAATACTTGATGTAGCTATTAGACTTTTAAGGCGGCATTTTGAGCCTGAAGGTAATAGGTAATGTGAAAGCATATATCCCAAGAATGCCTAATTTTGCTTTCAGATGCATCACTAGGTATAGACTCTGAAGTGGTGAAATTGACTACAGAAAATTAACAACTCAACCTAAAGTCCAATCAAGCGGGCCGGCGGTGGAAGCAACCAAGTTTAAAATTAATTTGGCCGATTCTCTTTACTTTGGAAGCCTTTCCAAAAACTTAAGTACAATTTTTGTATGGAATGATGATAAAATGCAACAAATGCTTACGCAGAGGCCACAATCCACATACATATCTATGACTATTAAAAAATATAATCCAAACCCAAAAAATATTCAAGGACTATAAATCTATATATACACAGTTGGAAGTATTTAGAAGAAGGAAATTGATATTTGCGCTCCATTTTTTACTGATGGCGCTCCACTTTGTTCATGAAGTTACTAGTAACTTCATGTTAAAATTGGAACGCCATCAGTAAAAAAATGGAGCGCGAAAATCAGTTTCCTTAGAAGAAAACGCGGGGTGGCTCTCCATCTCTATTATTAGTAGAGATGGAGAGATTGCTGATGATGTGACCGGGTATGTAGATTTTGATACTGCCAAATTATCTACTACTAAGTATTTCTTGAGGTTGGCTTTTCAAGAAAAAGAAGAAAAGAACATATAAAATGTATTTCAATTTTCGTCACCGGGTATGTAGATTTTGATACTGCAAAAAATAATAATGTCGAAGAAACAAATTAAAATATGAAAACAATGCCAAAGGAGGATCACTTGTGCTCAAAGGAAAAAGTAGTCACTTTACTTTAAATAAGATTCTTGTTTTATTGTTTACTCTCCTAGTAAAGCAGTAAGAGACAGAATCATCAGAACTACAACAAATTAAAGGACACATAGTAGTAGTATATAAGTTCAACTAATGCAAGTGCAGTACAGTTGGTGCATCTTTTATACTTTTTTATGAACATGGGCAGGGTTCGATTGCATTCTAAAAATTGATACAGACACTCCAAAATAAACAATTAAGCAAGTTCCAACCGAGGTAGGAGATTCATCGTATCAATCTTTGCTCTTGATTAATTAGGATTAACCTCTCCGACCTCTCTCCTACGGAATACTCCACATGAGTATCATCCAACTACTAGTAATTAAGGTGGAGTTGGATTTGTAGGCAAAGGGCCTAAAGGCCTTTGGTTGTTCATCTACCCAAAATCATGCACCTTTAAACTTGTCTTAGTAGTTTTAACGATTATTATAAAAATACACTTGCAGAAGAGTGGTGTTAACAAAAAAGAGAGTGACAAAATAAAGCGTCAAAATAACAACAATGAATTTAGAGATTATTACTCCGTAAAGGAGGAGTATTTTAAGAGGGAGAGAGAGAGAGAGTGGAATCAGATTCACGTGTTTGGATTGGAAGTGGAAGGCTACTTCCACATTACATGTTTTGGCGGTAACATGCGGAGGATGAGGGACAAATGGTCCTGATCTTGTGGGGTCCACTAAAACTAATAAAGATGTACTGTAGTAGTAGCATATATAAAAACCTCGTCATTAAATGCTAACTTTGGCGTTTCCTTAAAGATATCCGTTGGGGTTGTGGGTGGTGGTGAGGGGCCCAATTTGCGGAACTCCCTCCTCTTCATTCCCTTTTATTTTATTTTATTTTATTTTATAGGTCGGCACTTTGGCCGATTAGTTTGACAAATTAACAAACAACACAGATACTCCTACTCTAATTAAAAGGGAGTTTGGTTTAGCTGATTGGATTTTACTACTACTACTACTACTACTACTAATAATTTCAACCTGTACGTTTTGTAGAGTATTGTGGAATCAATTAATTGGTTGGATATCCCAGCTCCCATTATTATTGCAACTGGAACAATTTTTGGTTACACACCTGCATACCTACACTTATTATCTAGTAGTCTCTTCCTGAATTTTTACTAGTTGTACATCTGTTGTGCCTATATTCTCCCTCTCTCTTTCACCAATTTTACTCTCTCAGTCATTAAGTAAAATGTTCGGCCCTCAAACTTAATCCTTCAAAAAGATGCATTTTTTAGTATTAATTTTTATTACAATTTAAAAGAACTCATTGATTTGTGCAATTTAGGAACGAAATGAGTAATTTTTTAGGTCTATTCCTGAGGAGAAGATCAAGATTGTAGTTTACTATCAAAATTTATAGTAGTTTCTTTTCTTTATTGATGATAATGATAATTGACTTTTTGTGTCTGCAGTTTCGGAGGATTGATGTTGGAGACTTTTATTTAGATTAATTTGTAACCCCAATCCTCACACGCATATATGAATGCAAAATGCTAGGCCTTCAACATCTGAAGGGCTCGTTTGGATGCCACATTATGAAGGGGTATTGTCCAATCTCCCCTTCTAATCCGTGGGGCCGGTTCTATGGCGTAGTTTGGGAAGACAAAACCCGAGATATTTGATAATACCCCCTCCCCCATACCCCCCCCCC
>JAOTQK010000019.1:386176-400262 GCA_025642025.1 Rhododendron ferrugineum
TATATATAGAGAGAGAGAGAGAGAGAGAGAGAGAGAGAGAGAGAGGGGTTCCGAACAAGCAAAGGTAAAAAGAAAGAACACTTCCTCTCTTCTTCTTTCTTCTTTCTTTTTCTTTTCTTTCAAAGAGGTAGTGACTAATTAGTGAGATGTTTCCTGGAGGGAGTGGGTGGCTATCATTATTTTCCTTGTATTGGAAACATGCCTTACTTGTGCAGATGAGACCCACTCACAAATTTTTTTTAAAAGGTTGAGCAGCTTAATTAATTTTAAATACCCTGCCAAAATTTGACCGTTGGAAGATAGCTTGAGAAGACAACTACATTCAAGGACTTTTGGGCCCCTAATTCCATGAGGCAGGGATAGGGATGGGCTAGCTCTACATAAATGGGTACTATATATAGTCTAAAGTGAAATTAATTGCATGTATACTCCACTATGATCGACCACTACTTAATTACGTATCACTTAATTTGTCCATGATATTGATCCAGCAATGGTAATTAATGTTTCGATAGGAAACTTATATATCTGAGATCGAGTCTAAGAAAGTTTCATTGCATGTTTGCTTAATTCGAAGAAGCGGTCAAAGTGTCTACATTAGTTTTTGTTAGTCTATTAGATAATCTCCGCAATTAATTGTTCAACTCAAATTTACAAATCACTAAGATTGTTAAGCCGTGTTTGTTAAGAATGCGTTTGGATCATATGATGGACTTGTGGCTAGCTAACTTTTCAAAAACTATCATATATCTTATCTTATCTAGCTGTAAAATTCCATAATCGAGCATAGGTATGGCCTAATAATTAAGTAGGATGGCAAAATATATAAGTTTACTTGTCTCCTTCATCAACCCATGCAGAATTTTTTACTTTTAAGGAAACTTATACTTCCAGCTGCGCTGCTATATTTGTTCAAAGCATCAACATGCAAACACATGCAAGGTTACAAAACTCGAGCAGTTTCCTTTCAAAAAAAAAAAAAAAAACCCGAGCATTTCGATTATTCTACTTTAGTGTCCAGCTACATTGGCCTAAGACTTTTTTTTGGTCATACGGTGGGATGTTGGGAGTTAGTTATTAGTAGTTACAACGGGAGTCGAGCACCTCCGGTCCTTCATGCGGCCTCGAACTCATGACCTCTCCCTCTTAAGAGTCGGGAGAGCAAGGAACCAACCACACTAGGTGGTGTTCCTTGGTCTAAAGACTTGATGACCCAACATTGATCTTACTAACATGGACAGAAAGAGCCCATTTGGCTTCCGTTTGTTCAAGATGGCTAACAACTTTACCAGCACTAATATTTGAATAGTATGGGCAAAAGAAGTCCATTGGGCTCCCTTTTGGTGATTTAGCAAGAAATCCACATACCTATCTGTTCCAGGTTGGGCAACCTTGGCCCAATATCAAGTTTGCAACAGTACTTGGTCCAGTAGAAGTTTTCAACTTCTTAGCAGTTCAACTGGTATATACTTTTGGAATGGTGTTCTACGCTCTCGTTCTCGTTTTCGCTCACGTGCATTGTGTGACTTTAGCTCATAAGAATCGGCATCGAAGGCAACTACTGTTGTCTTTTTCACTGTAAATGGTTTGTGATCTTTTGAATTGCAGCTAGCATTGACTAGCTTCCAATCTTTTTGCTCTCTTTTCCTGTTATTGATCCACTCAAATAGAAAATGGAAATGGTAGAATGAAGTGCAATAGAGGTAATCATATATAGATACAGAAGTTCAGCTATCAATTTTCTACTCAAAGCTGTGATCTTGGGTATTGAAAATACGTACACATGATTTCTAATACTTTTGAAGTGCATGCCTGTGTCTATCTGGGTCTAAGAAATGGAGTGTACTTGATTGGATTGGGAGTGCCTATGTAAATCCAACTTTCCAAAAACACAAGTACTATGTCCCACCTCCATGCTTCAAACAACAATCGAACTACAACCACAACAAGATTATATATGCTACCAAGTTCGAAAGATGATGATGATACATAAGTGGGACATACAGTATAAATATATAACCTAAATCAACCATTGCGTGTAGTTCAAGACGAGACTTCTTCGCCGTCTTCTTTGAAGAGTCCTTTCGGATCACCTTCTTAGGGTACTTGGAAATGCCAGCGACGACACAGCGGGCGTAGGGACGGTTGCGAGTGCTGTTGTCCAAGGACTGGGCGACAATGGCTTTGAGGCCGTCGTAGCGGCCTTGGGTTACGATCACTGCATTGTTTGGTTTCAAGAACTTCACCATTTTCGCTTTACTCCGTATAGGGGGTCGTAACTTATATATGGTTTTTGGTGGGGTGCAACATGATAAGCTTTTTAGTGTGAGCTCAACTTAACTTATTTATTAAACGAGTTTAAAATTCGAGTCATAGTTCCGAGCCAAATTTTAAAGAGTAGTGCCCAATTCAACGCCAAATGTTTTTTATTTTTTCCTTCATTTTTCTTAATGGATGCCAATTTTGTTTCTCCGTTCTACTTGCCTTTTGCTCTATAGCCCGTTTGTGAATTTTTTATTTTGGAAGAGATTAAGTTGAATTATATGCAAGATAACCCGGACAGACGGACACCGTTTAACCGTTGCTATCAATGGGGTGAGGTCTAGAAATATGCATCGCACCGAAATACTAAAAAATCTTACCAACAAACAATTACATCACCGACCTTTGATCTTTTGATTTTAATGGGTCCCTTAATGTTGGACACGCGTCCCATATGAGCCTCACTTTTCAAACTTCATATACTAGCAATGAAGCTCTACATATGATAGCTTAAATACCACCGGGGTGTTGTTCGAGTTAGTCAACTTGTACTAACTCCGGTGGGATTAGTAGGTCGCGGGTTTGAAGAGTGCGAACGACGCCCTTCGAACCCTGGGGCGGTGACCTCAAAAAAAAAAAACTGACCATGTTAGGTGTCGTTCCGGTTTGGGTTCTTTTTTTAAAAGTTATTTTTTTTTAATTTTCAAACTCAAATATAATGAAAAATAATTTTTTAATTTTTTTGGCACTGTATAAAAGATCTCAATGAGATCTATCAAACAAGATTCATATTGGTAGAAAAATTATTTGCGTAAATATATGATTTTTAAACTTAAAATTATTTTTTTTTTTCTAAAAGTTCATTTTTCAAGAAATCGGAATGTCCCCTTAGATATCCACGCAGAAACGGATCCCTCTAATAAAAGTAAAGACTGGTGAACTCATGTAGCATCTTCACGCACACTCTCTCTCTCTCTCTCTTTCTCAACAAATTCCAACAGTAATTATCCAATGCCCGGGATTCTTTTATCCCGCAAAGAGTCTCTCTGTTGTAGCAGAAAATACTTGCATGAATTCCAATACCCATACTGTACAGATAATCCTGTTAGATATCCACGCAAACCCTTGAAATTTATCTCCTAAGGGTCTCTCGTGCTTCGTCTCTTTCTCTCTCGTAAATGTTTTTTTCCCGCTGATTTTTTATTTTATTTTATTAGCGTTTTGAATTTCTCGGTTTCCTTTGTTATTAGTAGTAGATAAAAGCATATTTAGATATGGATGGATTTGGATTTGGATTTGAAGTTGGGGGTAGTATTCAAGAGACTCCCAATCCTCAGGATCTTAACCAATTCGGCACCAGCTCATCAGGTTCGCTCTGAATTTTGAGCTTTATATCTACTGTTGAGCTTCAATTTATTGCTGTTTTATTTTTTATTTTTTATATTTACTGATCTATTTAATTGTGCACTTGTATGTTTTTCGTCTAAATGTTCATCGCTCAGTTCATTTTTGTCATACTTGATTTCTATCAGTGGCAGAGCCAGAAGTACAGAATTTCACCTCGAAGCATACATTTTTGCCTTCTTATTTAGTAATTAAGGAAGTAAGTGAATTGTAGTGCAAATATGTAAGGAGGTGAATTGAAGTGCAAGGTATTGGGAGAGGATGAAAGCAATGGTGGTGGTCGGGCTAGAGAAAGAAAGAGAGAAAACAATGAGATGGCAAGATGGAGACAAAGAAAGTGGAATGAATGAGGAATTATGAGGGGCTAGAGAAAGAACGAGAGAAAACAATGAGACGGCAAGATGGAGACAAAGAAAGTGGAATGGATGAGGAATTATGACTATGTATGGAGAATTTATTGGGGGAATATCAATAGGAGGTGGCCAACTTCTTAAAGTTTGAATTCATAGGAAAAACTTTATATTTATTGTAGTATCTATAGGGACAAAGTAGAATGGCTCCTAAATTCTGCAGATAGAAGTGTTATTTCCAAAAGTTGGTTGGGCAATTGCCGCACTCGTCTTTTAACATGTCTGCCTCTGATTTTTACCCTTGAGAGAGGGAAAAAAATCCGGAATTTTGGTTTGAAGTTATTCTCTTTTTTTTGGTCAAACGGAAACTTAGTTTGAAGTTATTCATCCCTCTCTTTGTTAGTTTTCTATTCAACGCAAATTTAGCCACTAATTTGCGCATTTGTGAGTTCTTAATTTTTATTTTTATTTTTTAAAATGATGAACAATCAAGGAATCAGGTTTGCTGAGTCTGTTGTCCATCGCAGTTTGGCCGTCAGTCTCAATCACGATATTCTTGCGGTGTAGTCTGAATATCTAAGAAGCACAACATTTTTAACGGCCTCACGTATTGTGTCCAAAACATACACGTACACTCTTTGGACACGTGGTTCAAACTATTGGTTCAAATCTTGACATATTCTTCTCTATGCATTTGTTTTATTTTCTTATGTTTTGCTTCTAAAATGCTGAAAATACAGTCTTTGATGCATCACAATATGCATTCTTCGGTAACAATGTGGGTGAGGAAGTTGAGTTGGGGGGACTAGAAGACAAGGAAGATTATTTTCCGCCGGTTGAGCATGATGATGAAGAGTTTCTGTTCAATCAAGAAGAGGTTACTTCTTGCTTGTTGATTTCAGTCTTTAACCTATTCTATGCATGTGTAGTATAGCTCAATATCTATATGTTTAGTTTTTGCTTTATTGTTATGGAAATTCTCCGATTTCTCTATGTATTTTTGTATACCCTAGGCCTCGTAAGATCTACTTATTCTGGGGGCGATATTGTCACTAGATATTCATTATGCTCTATGAAATGGAGTTAGGTAGGGTGTCAAGTGGGGGTCTGTATCTAAGCTTTGGATGCGTACCTGTCGAGTCGCGACAAAGGGGACTTCACAAATTTATAGGAGACCATGCAACCTGCTTTATGTGTGATAATTTTGTTGGGAGTTTGTAACTCATTCGACTTTTTAATGACTTCTAATTTTGTATTCTAATTATTATTCTGTTGTTATCTGTTTCCCAATCTTCATTCTGCGTATGCACGGGAAGTATTATTTTATTGTCAATGTAATTCTTTTGTAAGTTGCACTTTGGAGACCCTTAAGAAAAGTCAAAAGAGCAAGGTTTTTTTATTATTATTAAGGGTGTATTGCTCCATAAGCTGGCCGCAAGAAGGTAATGAACATGAGGTTACGATTTAAGTTTGATTTGCTAAAAAAATTGTTTTCAAATGCTTTTTTCCCCTTTGACCATATAGTGCTGATGATGATTTGGATTTTTCCTGTGGTTGAATTTCCTGTATTTGGTTCCTAAACATCCGTTATTTCTTGGTTCAAAGGTCTGAGTTCTATTTAGTTTCTACTAATTTAGATAGAATGATATCTATGACTCTGTTGCCTAAAAGGAGCAGCATTTCTTTGCAAGATTCATGGTTCCAGGTGTTTTTTTGCCACTGCAATTGCATTGATCTTATTGGATGGTGAATTCGTCTACAGTTTTGAGTGACAAACTAATATGGTTAAAGTATTTTTCCATACATAGACATGATCGGATATTGCTCTTGTTTGTTTTCCATCCTTCGGTTTATGACTGAATATCTCTCTCTTTTTTTTTTGGGTAAAGAATATCTCTCTCTTTTCTTCAGAGAAACTTATGAATAGACTGAAATATGGATACCTTCATTGCATAACCTCACGATGTTTTTGTTTTTAGATTTCATGTTTTAGGCAAAGTGATTAGTGGGATTGCTTTAGTTAGCATGTTTTAGGCAAAGTGATTAGTGGGATTGCTTTAGTTAGCATGTTTTAGGCAAAGTGATTAGTGGGCTTGCTTTAGTTAGTAAATGTTTCTCGTTGGCAGTGTCAAGGATCCTCTTTTGCCTTTTTCTAGGGGTCATTGATAGAATAGCAAAAGACTGGTAAATTAGCTTTTTCCTGAAAGTCATCCGTGTTTACATTCTTTTCAGAAATATTGAGTTTGCCGAGTTCCCCAGGAGGAGGAAATGAGAGTGCTTTGGCATTCGCCTCCACATTTGCTCCCTTTGTGTATTTGCTTTGTAGCTATTTGTGAATTATTTATGTATGTAACTAAATATGTTGTTTCTTGCTTGTAGGGTGAAGTTGTAGGATCTTTATCTGATATTGATGATCTTGCCAGCACGTTTTCAAAGGTTCGTTTCTATGGGATGTAGGAGATACTTGCATGAACAATATGTTGCATAATTGGTAATTATCAAAAGGGAAAACTTGTATCTTTGTTTCAGTCTTACTTTAAGATGAATGATTTTTGCTATTCTATCCATACGAATTTCACTACTGTTTGTTTGTCTTTCTAGTCAATGGTGCAACTATGGAAGACAACAATATTTTCTTTGATTGGAGATATTTGAAAAGTTCATTAGAAGGTGGATTCTATTCCTTTAAATGGTTTCCTAAATTGATAGTCGAAGGTCCGATGGTAATATTTTGGAGCTGACCACAGTTGTCAATCGAGGCTTCCTTGAACCTTTCATAGATTGCAAACATAGGCTTCCTTGATGTTTTTTTCAACTGGTTTTGTTTGTTTGTTTCTTCTATCATTCGAATTGGCAAAGTGTGATACGCTAGCATAACAAGCATGAATAGTTCATTTTCGTGTAATCAAAGCAATGCCATCGATGGTGTGTTAGATTTATGGTCATTGCAAAACCTTGAAGATAAATCTGAAGCTTTCTATAGTAACAACATGCAGTGTTTCTGTTCCTTGATTTACTTTCTTTTGTATCTCCCGGCAGCTAAACAAAGTTGTTAGCAGCGGATCAAGGAGGGCAGGAATAATTGGTGATAGGGGCTCTAGAGAAAGTGAGTATGACTATCGCAGATTTAATTCATATAAGCATGTCTATGTCTTGCATTGCATTGTTCTTGAGATCCATTCTCTTTGGAAGGGAATCAACATTATATCTCCACCATTGAGTTTACTCAATCTAACTCCTATTGATGTTTTTAAGCCAATTAGCTATTAGAGACTTAGCCCTTATTACATCGGTCTTCCAGTGGTTTAGAAAATCATCTTGCTCCTAATTTATCTTTTTGTTTGTTAGTTGAGGTTTGAACGACAGCATATTTGCATTATTTTTCCTGCTGGATGACTTACTATTGCATTCGTATCACATTTTGAAGTTGCCTATTAGATGCTGTCATACTTACTTGGGAACTGCATTCAAGTTTGAATATCAATTGAAGTTCTTAGTGCTATAATGTTCGTTAGTGGTCTTATATTTGCTGCACAGCAATGCAAAGGCTTCATTTTGCTCGTTAAGGTTTGTGGTACATGATTGTGATCGTGTATCCTAATGGAGAACTCTAAAGAGGAATTCCAATTTGTTCGATTTATGTGATATGTTGACGCTCCCTGTTAAGACTTGCTGGCCATAAGATAGTGTCTTTAGAGACTTGGTTACCTTTTTTACCAACACTTTGTGATGAGGATTAGGCTGAAGAAAATGAAGGCAAAGACAATTATGTGACCACGTCACCAACCCTGTTTGATTTGACTTCCACTGTGGTGATGGTGTATGCACATAATCAGCTATTCGAGTGGAAGTTAGGGAAGATGACAGTTTCACCATTCCAATATTGAGCGATGATGTTGGGTTGTATGGATGGTAATCATCTCCTTTGGCCTTTCTTTCCCTCTATGGTTTCTTTAAGGTCATTTTTTAATTGAGCATCTGGCTTGATTCTCCAGAAGAGAAAGGAGATACCCTTTGTCTCAGTGTAGACCATTACAATATTTTCTTAGAGCCTGAAACGGCATTAATCCAAATCATTGCTTCCGTGTCTTGAGTCACTGGTAACTGTCCGTTATCCATCTTTCTTCTCACCTGTTCTCATCCTCTCACATAGCAAGGAAACTCAACCAGAATAGTGCATTCTTCAAGCTGTCCTTCCGGGGAAATAAAAAGGAAAGAAATGATTTAGACTTCACGTGTTATAAATCAGAGGAGACTTGAGCAGGTTAACCATTGAATCAAGATTTATGTTGCAAACCCCAGCGGTCTTGCAAGGCACCAAGAGTCAAAGTCATCTATCCCGTACCAGTCACCTTACCATGTGTGTCATTAGGGGTATTGTTTTTTTCATGGAAATGCTACCTAACTGTACGAGTGCATTGTGGCATAGCGGTTTGGATTTATCGATATGTTCGTTTCATTTTTGTCAGATTTTCTAAATTTATAAGATTCTTTCAAATTAACTACATTCCGTGAGGTATTTAGATAATATGCCATAAATAGAATTGTAATAAAAAGGAACTGCATACGGGGGAATATTGGAGATCAAAGAGCGTCTTTCTTGCACACATGAGAGAGAGAGAGAGCTGCACTATGTCTGCATAATTTGCATTTGATAATGGAGAATGTGTGCAAGTTGAAACTGACAGAAGATTCAAAGTAATAAATGAGGTGACTCTGGCCTTTTTAACACAAAATAACCGAGGGAGTGTTGTGGAATTTATTAATTGATCTTTGTTATTCAATAAATTGATTGTTTTTTGTTACATCCATTTTTTATAAACATATGGTCGGAAAGCACCAAAATAGGGCTAAAACCATGTAGACTTTGGAACAAGCCTAAAACCATGTGAGTGGCCCAGTTATGAAACAGATGTTCTTTAGTACGGTATTAAGTTTCAACAGGAATGGAATGTCCCGGGATGTGGCAGCCTGTTCGGAGTAACTCTGCCGTGAGTAGTTCCAGCTCTTGTTGCTTACCATACATGCATTGTTTTGCAATAGAACTGGACTATAATGTTTAGTGTGGGTGACTGTTAGTATGTGCACTTGAGAAAAGGAAGAGATGGTAAGAAGTTTGCTTAGAAGCACATTTCAGGTATTCATTTTGTTTTTGAGCTATCCTACTCCATCTAAAGAAGGTAGTTGTATCTGTGCTCTACTTGGTCCTAGTTGTTGGTTTTGGCTTTGTGGTGAAGGGAAATATTTAGCTTAGGGAAATATTTAGCTTATTATGTGATATTATTGTGTCAGAAGTTTCCCTCCTTAAAACTGGGATGCTGTGTTTTAACTCCATGTGGCTCTTTTTTCATGCTATTCACTGTTCAAATTTCAAATGCTTGTGCCTGGGTTTTAGGTATTAAGTTCCACTTTCTCTTGCAATCAATCCATCTTACGTGCTTTATTTAACTGCTTACATATGTTCATGATAGGTTCATCTGCAGCTGAATGGGCACAAGATGCAGAGTTCCCAAACTGGTCTGATCAGCAAATACTTGATGCAGATAGCACTCAGGAAGGCAAAAGATGGTCATCACAGCAGCTACATTCCTCTCCTGCTCAACTTCCGGAATCAAAACCTTTGTACAGGGCATCTTCATACCCTGAGCAGCAACAGCAGCACCACCTCCACCACCAACTTTTTTCCAGTGAACCAATTCTTGTCCCAAAATCATCATTTACTTCATATCCTCCTCCTGGTGGTGGATCTCAGCAATCTTCGCCTAACTACCATTTACAGCATTCTAACATGCCATATCATCCTGGAGGGCCCCAAATGCCGCTGTCCACATCCAACCTCTCTCCCTACTCCAACCCTCAGTTTCAAATTGGTGGGAATTTGCCCCAGTACACTCCTCCGGGTCTATCTGCTAATTGTGGACTGCAAAACCAATGGATAAACCAGACAAATATGTTTCCTGGAGACCATTCCAGCATCTTAAGCAATTTGTTGCAGCAGCAATTACCTCTTCGAAACGGTTTAATGCCGCAGCAGTTAATGCCACAACAGCAATCACAGCAACACAGACCACTTCCATTTCAGCCGTCATATGGTCATTTATCAGGGCTGCAAACCCAACTATTTAATCCCCACGTCTCTCCAACCCCACTGATGATGAACAAGCTTGAAGCAGTGCTTGGTTTGGCTGATTTGAGAGATCAAAGACCTAGACCAATGTCGAAAGGAAGACAGAACTTCCGTTATTCTCAACAGGGCTCAGAGTGGTGTAGCCAGAAGAGTGATAGCGGGTGGCCACAGTTCAGATCCAAGTACATGACGACTGATGAAATTGAGAGTATTCTAAGAATGCAGCTTGCAGCAACACATAGTAATGAACCATACGTGGATGATTTTTACCACCAGGCTTGTCTAGCAAAAAAATCTGCTGGTACAAAGTTGAGACACCACTTCTGCCCAACTCACCTGAGGGATCTTCCTCCCGGAGCTAGGGTTAATGCTGAGCCACATGCTTATCTCCAGGTGGACGCTCTTGGGAGGGTTGCCTTCCCTTCCATTCGTAGGCCACGGCCACTTCTTGAGGTTGACCCGCCAAATTCATTTGGTGCTGGCCCCACTGAACAAAAAACATCTGAGAAACCCTTGGAACAGGAGCCAATGCTTGCAGCCAGAGTAGCTATTGAGGATGGCCTGTGTTTGCTCCTTGATGTGGATGACATCGACCGCTTTATACCATTCAATCAGCTCCAAGATATAGGTGAGACTCATTTGAGAAGAAGAAGGCAGGTACTGTTGGAAGGGCTAGCAACATCGCTTCAGCTGGTAGACCCACTAGGCAAAAACGGCCACACTGTTGATTTAGCTCCTAAGGACGACCTCATTTTTTTACGGTTAGTCTCTCTTCCCAAGGGCCGGAAGCTGCTGTCAAGGTACCTCCAGCTTCTCACTCCTGGTGGTGAGCTTCTCAGAATAGTCTGCATGGCTATTTTTCGCCATTTGAGGTTCTTGTTCGGCGGCATCCCTACTGATAGTGGAGCAGCTGAATCAACCATCAACCTTTCAAGGGTTGTCACATCATGTGTTGGTGGCATGGAGCTTAAAGCACTTGGTGCTTGTCTTGCATCTGTGGTCTGTTCCTCTGAGCATCCTCCATTCCGCCCAATTGGGAACTCAGCTGGAGACGGGGCTTCTGTTATCTTGAAATCCGTTCTTGAGAGGGCAACTGAACTCCTAACTGATCCTACCGTTGATGGAAATTGTAGCATGCCTAATAGGGCCTTTTGGCAGGCCTCCTTTGATGTGTTTTTTGGGCTTCTGACCAAGTATTGTTTCAATAAGTATGATACTATCATGCAGTCGATAATCTTGCAAGCCTTGCCTGAGACAGCTGTTGTTGGGGCAGATGCAGCTAGAGCTATCATCAGTAAAGAGATGCCAGTTGAGCTCTTACACGCAAGTCTTCCTCATACTAATGAGCATCAAAGGAAGCTCCTTTTGGATTTTGCGCAGCGCTCCATGCCCGTGTTAGAGTCTAATGGTCATACTGGAGGGAGTGGTGACACATAAGGCTTGTGGGGAGCCATGGAAGAAATGATTCCTGAAGAATGTGAATAGAAATGGTGATGGCCAGTGATGTTGTGGAGTACTGGTCCACAGTTTTTTGTTTTCGTTGGAATAAGTTGCATGAACATCATGGTGTTGAAGTAGAGGGATGGGGGTATAACAAATAGCAGTTGGTTTAGCTTTTTAGACATACGTGTTTAGTGGCCTGAGAGAGCATTGAATTGAGCTCGTGCTCGTGCTTGTACTTCGCTTTCCTTGTGTATGTTTTTACTGGACTTAGGGAGCTTATTTTAGTGCTCTGTTGTGGAGTTACAACGTTAGTGATGAGGCAGAAGGTTTCCTCGACTATTAATGTTCAAGGAGTTAAGAAGAATGCTGTCCTTACATCTATCAGACAGGGTATTGTTGTTCTACTGGCGGAATAGACTATGTGAATGTGCAAATGTTGATGTCCGTTTGCCAAATGTGATGATCCCAACTTCTTCAGCCTCCTTCACCCTGTTATCAATACCATAAAAGAATGTGGTAGCTTATAATTTGCTTTTGTTGTCCTATGATTATATTGCATTTTGTTGTTAGTAGCAGAAATTAGTTACCACTGCAACTTCTGGTGCCATACTAATGTATAAAGGCCTGAAGTTGCCTAGCAAAATTCAGTGGAGCTTGTTTTGTTATACTGCCAGCAGACAAAGTGAAACACAAAAGAGAATTTGATTTTTGCACTCTCTTTTGTATAGATACAGCACCTATTTCTGTTCTTACGACGTAAAATTATTCAGTTTCACGTTGTATCTTTATAAATGGCGAGTAAAACTATTGCACAAAACCAATATAAGGAAATGTGGTGGGTAACTTTGTGAACTGTGCTTGTCCGCGCATACTGCATGCCTGCGGTTTTGGGGTCCCAAAACCATCTGTGTATGGAGTATGAGTACTCCTTTGTCTGTGCAGTCAGCATTAGTGGTGTAATTAACTCTTCTTATTTAAGAATCTTGAACAGAAACGCAGCCAAAGAAAGAAGTCAACCACAATACAACCTGTCAATATATATTCATGAGCATAATGTACGAGGTTTAGAATTATAACCCCCGTTAACAGGACTATTTACAAGGATGCACCAAGAAGCACTTAGTGCCTCACCATTTCACCTATAATCCTACATTCTACCTTGTACTACATCCCAAAAATTGATAAAGCTATAATATATCAAATCAAGTATGAGAATGACCACCCTCTTGTAAAAGGCGAACAGAGGCCGTACGAATCATATCAAGTAGTTCGTCATCTAATTCATCAAGTTCACCAGACTTGCGAAGATGATTGTAAAGTGGTGCCATGTAATTTGCTACAACTTCTATTAATTTCTTTTGATGAAAACTAGCAACAATTTGGATCAATTTCACGGATAAACCTTGGGTTGAATCTAAATGAGATATAACCACTCGTGTGCAGTACTCATGAAGATCATCTCCCAAGCACCAATATTCAGCAAGCCAACAAAGTTCAACATATGGAAACAATTCTCTAAGCTTCTCCTTTGCATCCAAGTTATCCCATAAACAGCCAGAAATGGGCTTGGGCAGTTCAGCAGAATAAAACCACTTAACTACTTTAACCAAGGCCTCCCAGCCAACTGGAGCCTTTATTATGGTCTCCGAACAGCTGCAAGCATATAAAGTACACATCTTAGAAGATACAAAAAGGTAACCATAAAAAAGAACCACCAAACTAACATGAGTAACATTTTGAAAAATGTCAAGAAACTGAAAGATGATATTATTTAGCTAGAGAACAGGTTCATTACAACAGGAAATAATTATTCCTGCATGCCACTGACAATAGAGTAGTTATCGAAGTTCCAAATAGACCTAATCCGTGAACACTGAGAAAATCTCCAGGTTCTCCCACATTATAAATCCTTCTAACTTTCTTCAACATTCTAAATCTCAACAGGCCTTAGTAATGAAATGAAATGGCTTAGCACGCATCAGTAATGAAATGCAGGTGCTTCAAATCAGAGACCATGAATTTTCACGTATCAATTTCAACAATCCATGGATAATAATGCATGGGAAGTCCCCTACGTGCAAACGCTAAATCTATCGCATTCCCCCAAACAAAGATACTGAAGTTTGAGTCTCCTTAAACTAAAACCAAACCGAGCCTTATGTCCCAATCACTTGGGGTCGGCTACATGAAACCTTTTTCCTCCATTAAGCTCTGTCAATGGCCACTTGTTCACACAAACCCATTATACTCATATCTTTGAGCACAACAACATCTAATGTCAATTTAGGTCTACCCCTCCCCGTAGCATTGCTACCCAAAGCTATCTTATCTGCTCTCTTAACTACTGCATCTCCTAGTCTACGGTAGACATGCCCAAACCACCTTAGCCTATTTTCCCTCAACTTCTCCTCTATAGGTGTTATACCTACCATCTCACGAACCGTTTCATTTCTAATCCTGTCTCGTCTAGTCTTACCACACATCCACCTCAACATTCTCA
>JAOTQK010000019.1:409370-423873 GCA_025642025.1 Rhododendron ferrugineum
CCACCGAGCCCACACCAACGATATACGGACTGAATATGCGATGGAGGTGAAGGATTTGTGGTGGTCTTGGGTGATTTTGGTGGAATTTTGGGTGTAAGAGGTGAGAGAGCCGAGAGAGCGAGAGAGTGTCGGGAGAGAGGGGGAGAACGGGGAGTGAGAGAGTGAGGAAAGGGAAAGTTATTCCCTCCCTCTCACACACAACACAAATATGCATACACCTCACACACTTGCTCCTCAATTTTAACATTTTAGCACATTAGCCCCCAATCTCGATCTTTCAAATCAATTTCCTCCTTTTTATTTCTTAAAAGCATTTAAATCAATTTACGGAATAACGGGTCTTTACACTTACTCTCTCCGCTTATCTTATAAATTGTAGACAATTTTTAACTTTTTAAGAGCATCTCCACTCTTTACTCAAATTTGAGTAAAAACTTCATTTGATATGAAGTAATCCAATGGGCAAATGCAAATTTATGCATAAATTTAAGTAAAGGTTTCATTAATAGCATAGTTGTAAATTTGTGCGGGAGAAAATAGCCTTCAAAATTTGAGTGAGGATTTGGTTCAAACCAAATTTGGTGAGAAATTTGAGTGAAATGAGTTTGAGTAAGGAGTGGAGTGGAGTGGTATTTTGCGTGATTATTACTCAAATTTGAGTAAGATGTAGAGATGCTCTAAGTACTACAACTTTTAGTCCAGTGAAAACAACTTTGTCTACTTGGCAAGTGAATTGCAGTTGGTACCTCCCTTATACTCTCATGCACATAAGTTGATACATCCATTATACTCTCATGCACATGCACAGAGTTCAATTCTCGTAAATACTCACCCTCTCCCCAAGTCTCCTAAAGATATGGAGTAGATTATATTTAATGAATGGAAAAAAAAAAGTTGCTGAAAGTTGTCCACACTTTATTGTTTAGTGGAAACTACCCTTACGGAGTAGTTGATAATTGTTGCTCGGCAAACACCTAATCTCTCCGTTTCATTTTTATTGTCTATTATTCTGTTTGTCTCTTTTATGTTTTTTACCTATATTTTTTAGTGTGTATCTTAAAAAATATGCAATATGGGATCTTGTTTGATAGATCTCGATTAATTTTATAATACAAAATTTTTAAAATTATAAAAAACATTATGAATTAAAAAATATAAGCAATTAAATAATGACATGCAAAAACGGGAGTAATAATTTTGGCTTTTGTGGCTATGTTCAGGGCCGGCTAAAGGGGTAGGCTAGGGAAGCACATGCTTCGGGCCTCCCAAAAATGTTGAAAACGAGGACTCCCAAAATTCTAGGATCCCTATATATATATATATATATATATATATATGTATGTATATGGCCCTTTTTTTTTTTTTTTGCATTGAGCCTCCTTTATACAAATAGACCCAATTGAAATTTAGGAGTCACAAAATAGGTTCAAACAGTAGAATTACTCATTAGAAACACTGGGGTGATAAAAAAAAAGAGAAAAGAAACACCATTGGAGTTGAGGACTACGGAAACTTAATTAGTACGTTTGCAGCAAAAAGTGCGAGAAGACTAATTTTCAAATAATGAATTTTGAGGTATTGTAATAGTTGCATTTTTTTTTTTTTTGGATAATATACTTCTATAGTATTTCGTAATGGTAAATCTTTTGTAATGATATTTTTAGGATACTTTTTTTAGACCACTTTTATATGAAAAATATAGGGAGATCTCATTCAAGGAATTCGCTTCTGACCTCCAAAATTTATGAGCCGGCCCGGGCTATGTTGATAGAAACGGGTAAATTGATCATTGTAAAAAGGGTCGGTTTTTGTGTCTCTGGATAACGAGGGGTCGGAGTTGTGGACAGAACTGTACCGGCTGGTGGATTAAGAAATCGATGGCCCTCGAGTGCCTTCGCAAAATACTGACAAAATTTCAAGCGAAATACCTTTGTTGTAGCTGAACCAAGAACCGGAAATTCCTAGTGTAAAGAATCTACTCCTAATTCCAATCACTTTTTCTCTTCTTGCTAGGTTGTTCCTTTGAACCATTTCCTTGAAAGATTTTTTTCATGTTGAAAGTTCAGCGTATTGTTTCATTTGTCTGCAGTTATATATCACTCTTAGCTCGTATCTGCTTGTTATTCAACCACTTATTAGCCCATAGACACGCGGGATCTTGAATTTCCCATTTTTCTTTCAAGACCGCATTTATTTTCTTGGATTCATGGCAGCCCTGTTGACTTCAGTGTCCCCGATAACGAACCCATGTTCAGAAAATGCAAGAAAACCACATGGGTTCTTTTCCCAGATCTCAAAACTCCATTCCATTTCACTCAACAAGGGTTTCTCTAGAGTTTTAGCAGCTACTACGTCTACACAGATGACAATTTCCCCAGAGGAAACTGTATTCCAACTACCCAATTGGAGGTGTGGCGAGATTGACTCTAGAACCAGGGGTATAAACCTTAATGATGCGTTTTTGTATATGGAATACATGGTTGGGAAGGGCTACAAGCCTTATTTCGATCAAGCCACTCAGCTGTTGCATGATCTATGCAGCTGCGGCAGAACCCAAAGAGCGGCTAGAGTGATGGAGATGATGGTTCGTTCAGGTTGTCCACCGGACGCGTATACGTATTCTATGTTTGTGGGTCATT
This sequence comes from Rhododendron ferrugineum, assembly GCA_025642025.1. Taxonomy (NCBI): domain Eukaryota; kingdom Viridiplantae; phylum Streptophyta; class Magnoliopsida; order Ericales; family Ericaceae; genus Rhododendron; species Rhododendron ferrugineum. Next base: position 412,010 of record JAOTQK010000019.1, read on the forward strand.
TGTGTAAGAGAAGGATTGTTGGGCATGCGATGCAGATAGTGAAGCAAATGGAGGAATTAGGGTACCCAACCAATATTGATACTTACAATGCTCTTATTAAAGGGAGTTGTGCGCAGGGAAATTTGAATCAGGCCGTCCAATTTATAGACAGATTGATGCAGAAGGGGTTGGTCCCAAATTCATTCACTTACTCATACTTGGTAGAAGCTACTTATAAGCATAGAGGCGTAGATGAAGCAATGAAACTCTTGGATGGGATAATTGCTATGGGTGGAACATTTAATTTGTTTAGTTACAATAATTTGTTAAATGGGTTGTGCGGGGAAGGTAGAGTTGATGATGCAATCAATTTATTTAGGGGTTTGCCATCTAAGGGGCTTATTCCCAATACAGTGAGCTATAATATTTTGTTAAAGGGCATATGCTGTGAAGGGCGGTGGGAAGAGGCAAATGGGCTTATTGCAGAAATGGTAGGTGAGGTTCGCTCTCCATCGGTGATTACATATAATATCCTAATCAGTTCACTCAGTTGTCATGGCCGAACAGATCATGCTCTGGAGTTGTTGGATGAAATGTTTGGTGGTCCATTCAAGCCCACTGCTGCCACCTACAATCCAATTGTTTCTCAGCTATGCAAAGAGGGGAAAGTCAATGTTGTAATTAGCTTTCTTTACAAGATGTTTTCTCGCCGTTGCTATCCCAACGAAGGAACATATAATGCCATTGCTGTGCTTTGTGATGAAGGGAAGGCACAAGAGGCTTTCTCCATAATTGATAGCTTGAGTACCAAACAGGTCTCTTACAAAGGTGTCATTTCAAGCTTGTGTAAGAAAGGAAACTCTTATCCCGCGTTGCAGCTTCTGTACTACATGACGAAGTGTGGATTTACTCCTGACCCTTTTGTGTATTCCTCTTTACTCAAAGGATTGTGCATGCAAGGAATGCTAAACGAGGCCATGGAGATACTCACGATCCTGGAAGAATATGGTTACGAGCCTGATGTTGACAATTTTAACTCACTTATCTTTGGTTTAGGCAGAGCTCGAAGAACAGATTTGGCATTGGGGATTTATGAGAAGATGATTAAAAAGGGGCATATTCCTACTTCCGTTAACTTATGTCTTTTTGGTGGAAGGCATTATTGGAGAAGAAGAAAAGGAGCTGGCGCTGTATGTTTTAAATGAGTTGCATTCGAGGGAAGTCATAAGTAGGAATACATTGGAGAGGTTTGTCATCCAACATGATCTTGAGGGGTTTTCATTATAGATATTCAATGGAATTTACATAGTGAAATGCAAGGAATTAACATGGTGGAAAGCAAACAGGACCCAAGATTTGTGAGCAATAACAAACTAATTCAAGAAGAGATCTCGGTTGTATGAGGTGCAAAAGAAATGAAGGCCAACGCACAATACTTCAGATTTTACTGAGAAGTCAAACCTTTTGAAGGTGGCAAAGGAACGAGTTGAAGTTTGATGAATGTTTTCATTCTATGCTCCCAATTCCCAGGTTGTGGGTGTGCTTCCCTTGCATCTGTGTTTTCTTTTTTCTTTGTGTCCCTCTATATTCTTTTCTTCTATTGTCTGGTTTGAGTCTAGTGTTATATCTTTGGAGGCTGTGATATATGTTTTTGTGTAACATGCTTCTTTGGTGAGTCAGTTTGGGTGGTGTATCAGCCTATCAGGTTAGGTTCCTATGCTGGTTGGGTACACTGGTTGTTTGTGTCCCGGGGGGGAGCTCATCTGGTGTTTGGAGTCTTTCTGGGTCTGGTTTTTCTCTTGGGTTGGGTTTGGAGTCTCCTCATCTTACTAGGTGTCTGGGGTTGGAGTTTGAGTCTTTCATTTCCAACTGGTGTCTGTGCTTCAGGGTCTGAGTTCTCTTGGGGTTGGGTGTCTGTGCTCTCATCTTTTGCTTTATATAGTTGGGTTTGTGGCTGTCATTGTTGGCTTCATCTTTAACACTATGGGTTGTTTCTGTCATGGATTAGGCCTTCACCATGGCCTTCATCCATATGTGCTACGTACCTGGAGGATTATCAGCCTTTATCATCCATTACGGCTTCTCACTTGTATCATTTTAGGATCTGTTGCTACCACATTTTGAAGGTCCATTGATATTTGCTTATTCTTAAATCACTATGGGAATTGCTGCTACATTTTGAAGGAAAACCTGCCTTTGGTCTCATGTGCTGCTGCTGCTGTAAAATTCGTAGACAAATCAGCATTTTGGATTTCAATATGGTTTTCCAAGCTTCTGTTGATTTTCTTGGAGGAATATCAGTCATATTTCCTCTCTGATTCAAGTGCGAACTGAGGGTTGGAGTCGCCAATTCTGATTTTGGACACAAGTGCGAACTGAGGGTTGGAGTCGCCAAATCTGATTTATGTCCAAAAAGAGGAAAGGATAAATGTAAATATGTAATCTGTCTCTTAGCTGTTTTTTTTTCATTTTTTTTTCCCGGGTGTTTGAACTATATCATGCACTATCAGTTTGGGCGGTGTAAGTTTTCATCTGTGCGGTTGAAATCTTGCCAACCGGGGTATCTTTTGAACTCGGGTTGGCATATGATTGTCGAACCTATGGAGTGCCAACATAGTTGGAATGTCATTCGTTCGTTGTGATGCCTTTCTTTCCCACTCCGTTCTATTGAAACGATCTTGGTTATCAATAAAATCTTTGCTTTTCGCCTTTCAAAAAAAAATGAGGTTGACCTCAAAGGAGTAAAGAGGTAGATTCACTCATCTTAGTAGGATTTCACAGAATGTGGTTTGAGAGTTGTGTATGTAGACTTTCTCTTTGTTAATGGACTGGAGTCGGTCATCGAAATACTTCAGCTTCTCGATCTTATTTCTCTTGGGAATTGCCAATCTTCAGATTGGCATTCAGATTACTCTCTCCAGCCCAAGCGTCAATTTTTTCCTTTTTAATTAATTGAATCTCGAAACAAAGGTCCAATACATAGTAGCATTTTACAACTATTTACTCTAAATATTAGTAGTATTTTGTATCTCTCATTTGCCTTCAAATTTAACATGTAAAAGCTTCATGCCAACTGCCAACAAGAATTTGACTGTATTTCACTTTTGACATCATGGTTGGAGCATTTTTTGGAGGCCATTTATGACAATTGGAATCCCACATCAAATTTGGCATCACGGTTAAAGTTGATCTCAGTACGTAGTTGACAGCAACTTCCGGTACTCCCAAATTGCTTTATGTATCATGTTTCTAACTTCCATCAACAATTTATATTCTCGATGTACAAATTCCAGTATACTACCAGTGAGTAGTTAAAATATCAGTCCACAAGTTTGGCAAGATGAACACAACAAAGTTACAAAGAGCATTACTGCAACCTTAGAACATAGGCAATTTGCTGCTCAGGCTTGATTAGAGGTTCTAACAGAAATGATCAATGTAGCAACAGCGAGTAGTAACGTAGGACATATTTCAACGCAGGCAAATGTATAACATGATGAAGAACTAGAAAGTACCCAGGAAATTGCATAAGCCGAATACAAAAAAACTAAGGGATGCACACTTCAAAGCAAACACTGGCGCAAAACTTCACCAGTCGCATAAATCCTTTTAAAAAAACCACTACATATTCCGAATAAAGGTAATTTATCTTCTACAGGTACCACAGGTCACTAAGTTGCAGAAGAAACACCAAAACAAGATAAAAGTCGACCAAAAAGCAATAAATCCTGAACTCTTAATGCCTCGCCAAAACATGACACTGACATAGGAATTGCACTAGACAATGCACGCTCCCCTTCCTACTCCCGCACACCACCTGCCAGCAGGTGATGAAGATGGAGCCACATCAGGAGAGAAATCTTGTTGAAATGTCTACTTGGACCTTTGTCTCATCTTTCGGCGCTTCCTCTTCAACCTCCTCATGCGCTTCTTCTTCCACTACAAGGGGTAAGTGACAACTGGTCAAGTTTCCACAAAATGAAACTAGAGAACGAAACCAAATTCACCAACTACTTTTAAAACACAACTACTCTGCACAAAGAAACTTCTGGAGAATGAGGAATTCCAAACCGCATTGGCATCTATGTAGGGGACCTCCATTACAAATTTACAATTGGCATTAAAAACAAAAACATGAGTAGTCAACCCTGTTAACTGTGGAACCAATTGCCACATTTTCTCCATAGCATAGACTACAAGTCAATACAACTATACAAGGCAGACAGTAGCATAGTACTCGCCGTTATTTAGTCGAAACAGAATTTACCCAGAAATGCAAGAACTTAAATCTACCCGATAATGCGATAACTTGTACAAATAAGTATATTCAGAGCCAATTTGCTTTGAAGTATAATAATCCTATGAGTACACAAAACAACGGCATCGTGCAAACCCTTCTAATCACAACATTAATAAAGTCTGAAACGAAAGACGAGGCCAGCACACATAAACGTTTGCTTATCGAGATTTCCATTTCGAAATAAAAAGATACACTCCAATCGCGGGGGTGGTGGGGAACCAATAGAACACCTGATTTGCAATCTCATAATCACGAAAATGTAACAGCGATTTAGCTGGAAACATGACCTACATACACACTACTCCATAATTTAAAAGCACCAAACAAATGTACCAAGTGGCCGAATATGCGCTCTAAATCCCACGCAGAAAGTGTCTGAACTAAAATTCAAAAAATAATAATAATAATAATAATAACAAAACGATGATTCCCCTTTATACATACAAGACTTAACAAATGGAAGAACAAAACCATTGGAGTAATAAATACACGAATGGATATTCATTTTTCCTTGCATTCAAACAGCGTAAGAAATTGAAGCGAACAATCGAAACAGGGCGCTAACCTTAGCCCTCATCGCGACTCGGACCTGCTCCGATTCTCTCTCCTTTGCGCCTAGGAACTCTCCAGATGAAACCGGATGCTGTTGCGACTGTGATAGCGGGCGGGAGGATGGAGTTGTTCGTGTGCGATATAATGGTCTAGGGTTTCCAGGCTCTAAAACAAACCTGACCTGGATGGGCCTGGGACTCCTGATTGGGCCGGTGCCTTTTCCTATCTTAGCCCATTCTTCCCTGGAACAGGCCCCAACATCAAACCTCTTTGGGCCGGCCTGTTTTAAATTCCATTTCCCCATGTTCAATCATGATACTCCCCTCCCTACGGAGTGCTTAATAGTAGTAGTAGTAGTAGTAATTGCTAAAGTTTGGAAGGTGGAATATGGGTAGATTTAATTAATTTCCTAAGCATAAATGGAAGCAACTAGGCAACTACTACTAATAAAATACTGTACATTAATTAGGGTTGGTGATAGTGTTACCTCTTTTATATCATTGTCCTATAAACCTAGAAATGATTCTCACGCGACGATTCTTCATGCGATTCGAAATGAGACTTGTATATATCATGGTTCTATTTAACCACTTGTGAACAATTATTTGGGACTTGAAGTATTTATCATCTATTTGACTGAAACATGTTTGTTACCGGAGAAATGAACTATTTATATATTCAATCAACTTGATGTTTTGGATGAAAAACAAAAACACTAGGACGGACAATTAAACATCTTGAATCGTCAAAAAAAAAACGATTTTCTTTTGCATCACATAAGAACCCACATGAGTGATCGCGATGAGTCAAAATCTTCATCCTTGTATAATGCCGAGTATATAAATCAGCCCACTGATGGTGCAATTTTGTTCACCCTCCTTAAAAGAGGGTGAACATTACTCTTTCTCTTATTGGTTGAAATTGTGTAGACCTCACTATAAAGTGATGTCATGTTTACCATGCAATACACTTTTTGGTAAGTATGACATCATTTTGTGGTGGGATCCACATCATTTCAACCAATAAGGGGGAGGGTAACAAAACTCAACTCGCCCACTGGGCCTAGTTAGCATGTTTCAATAGGAAAAATGATATTGGTACTCAAAAAATTGATGCAGGCACTCCAAAAAATAAATAAAAATGGCTTTGAAATTACATTGATTTTGAAGTGTTAATATCATTTCCCTTCAATATTTGCAAGTCTTATGATGATAAGAATATTTGGGAATGGAAAGTCTGTATGTATATGATAGTGCAAGTTACTTTTTCTAATTTTTTGAGCAATTTTGGAACACAACTTTAAAATAAAAGTTTAAAGTCGTGTGTATCCATCTGTTTCGAACATAGCCATTTCCGTAGTTGTACTCTACAATTGCGTTTCTAGATTTTTTTTGGGAGAGGGGGAGTGATATTCATATTCCTTTTTTGAAATTAGTGTACCACGTTGAAAAGGGAGTTTGGTAATTACTACTACTGTACCACGTTGGAAAGGAAAGGGGTTTGGTAAACAGATGAAGCAAGCAGGAGATTTCCGAGAAGGATCATCTAATGGCAAAAACCATCGTAAACGTAAAACTCAGCCTTTGGATGGATGGATGCAGTTAGAGGCAGCCACGTCACCCACACCTTTGACCCATTTCACAGCTGTCAATTTCCTACTCGTCCAAATGCGGAGGAGGACCCGCTGGCTGTATTATTAGCTATTCATATTTACACACAGCCCCCCACCCCGCCAGCCCCATACTATTCTATACAACTATACCTCTCTCTCTCTCTCTTCTCTCTCTCTACTGCCACTACAAAACAAAATACACCCAACTTCCAAACCCTACCTAAGCGGGAACAATAACAACAACAACAACAACAACTCCCCCCTTCTCTCTCTCTCTCTCTCTAGATCTCCCAAAGATCAGCATTTACCGGCTATGTGAATTGGGCATCTGTAGAAACACATTTTGAGCTCAAAATAAGAAGAAATAGCAATTAGTAAGTCATTTACTGTTGTAGTACTGTAGCATTATTATTTGGCCGGAGATGGCATCAGCGTGCGTGAACAACATCGGAATGTCACCGGATACCTTTTTGGACTGTCCAGCTACTTACCCTTGGCTCACCCCTAGTAGAATCTCATTCAGCCGAGACCACACCGATGAATCCAAGCTCACCGGACCAAAGCCTCCACCTCCCCTTCCCCTTCCCCTTCCAGAGATAAACCACCAAGGTCCTTCCACTGAACCACCGTCAGATCCAGATCCAGAGGTTTTCACCAAGGACTTTGGCGATTTCGAGTTCAGACTCGAAGATCCGGTCACAATGCTTCCCGCCGACGAGCTCTTCTTCGACGGGAAGCTCATGCCTCTGCACCTCTCCATGATCCCACCGCCGCCGACGACGGAGATCAGTTCGCCGGAAACGATTAAATCTCACCGGAGATCTGACGTTTCCTCCATGCCGGATCCGTACTTGTTCTCCCCGAAAGCACCGAGGTGTTCGAGTCGGTGGAAGGAACTGCTTGGCCTTAAGAAACTCTACTTGAACGCCAATGCTAACAAGCAAGACGGCAACAGGACAATGTCGTCTTCCTTGCCCTCTCACACCTGTCACAACTCCAAGTCTTTCAAAAACTTTCTCCACAGAAAATCCTCCATCGATTCCTCTCTCAGCCTTCCTTTGCTAAAAGACTCGGACATCGAAACCATTTCCATATCATCTCGCTTGTCTCTTTCCTCTTCTTCCTCCGGTCACGAGCACGACGACCTACCCCGTCTCTCGCTCGACTCCGAAAAGCCTAGCATCAACATGTGCCCCAAAAACCCCAATCTAAACTCTAATAATCCGCCTAGAGTGAGACTGGTGAAGCACAAAGCACTTTCGTCCGAAAACCCCACGAGAATCGGACGGAGCCCCATGCCCGGAGCACCGGACTCGGCGGCAACAACCGCGGCCGCAGCACGTGGCGTGTCCGTGGATAGTCCACGGATGAACTCGTCGGGAAAGATCGTGTTCCAGGGTTTAGAACGGAGTTCGAGCAGCCCGAGTAGCTTAAACGGAGGGCCTAGATTCAAGCACAGGGGAATGGAGAGATCGTATTCTTCTAACGTCAGGGTGACTCCGGTTCTCAACGTTCCGGTTTGTTCGCTCCGGGGGTCTTCGAAGTCGAGTGTGTTCGGGTTCCAGCTGTTCTCTTCTCAACAGAAGAGAGACGGTGGCCCCGGTGGAGGCAACGGAGTCGGAAACAGGGGAGGTCAACAGAGTAATTTCAGGAACCGGACTGTGGATCGAGCTTGAGCAAATCCAATCAAATCAATGCGTTATTCGTCAGAAGTCGCTGTTATGATATCAGTTTTGTTAGTATTTCAGAGGAGGCAATACCGATGGTGGTGACTGGTGAGGTTGATTTCCCTTTTATTTTTCTTTTTTTGCAGATCTTTAGCTTATTTGAATGTACATAAGCCGAGGGAGTATGTTTGAATGGTCTTTTTTTTTTTTTTTTGTGTGGGAGTATCTCATATGGTGCTAACTCTGAGCTGCTGATCTACTGGTGAAAACAAACCTAACGTGTTTAGATTGTTTGTTTAGGGTGGTTAGAGAGGAGTTCTTCTTCTTCTCCGTTACCTGAAAGATATGACTGGAATCTCTGTTTTCTTCAAACAGTGTGTGTTGTTTATTGTGATGTGGGGTTTGGTTTTGTGATGGTGATGGGAGCGGTCTTGTTTTTCACGCGCTTCGAAATTTACTTTGGGCTTTGGACCTGCTTGAATCTTGATTCGCCTGGTGGCCCCCAGCACTCATCTGTCTGGTTGCGTTGCGTAGCAAAGGTGTACAGTGATCTCTGTTTCCATAGATACACTTGGGGCTCGTTTGATGCCACACTATGAAGGGGTATTGTCCAATTCCTTCTTCTAATCCGTAGAGCCGGTTCTATAACAAAACCTAACAATTTTTTATCAATAACCAACCTCAAATCTTAAAAACACTCTCCATTGAAATTGTCTTATCAAGACAAATAATTTGATATGGTTGGATGCGTGATTGGAATTCGTTTGCGATTGGACAAATGTGCATTGTGTAATGTAAGGTAACAATGTGGAGGTAGAAGTTGTTAAGTTTGATTATAGATTAAATGGATAATCAAATACTGACGTGACACATTTTGATCATTGATTTTGATTATTACCATTGCGGATGCTCTTAGGAAATGATGCTATCATACCTTCTTTTGATAATTAACAAATGCGGAGTATTCAGTTTGCGAGTACATCGACTAATTATGGAACTTTAAAGTTGACAACATAATTAAATAGGAGATATTTTCCAATTGGCAATTTTTTTGATATTTTATAGACAATTGGGAGACCATTCTTGAAATTCATCTCAATCAAGAAAATGAGGAGTTATGAATTAGGCTGTGGTTCAATTAGGTCAAATTCTGGAATGGATAGAGATATTGGTGCAAGTGGTTAGTGGTAATGTTTTTTTAGAGGAGGCATCTGTAATGGAAGTGGTAATGTGTATCTTTAATGCCATGTTTGATTGGATAAACTGCAAATAATACTACTCCTTAAGTGGAAGTGAAATTGCGAGTTGGTCCATTAACAGAGAAGAGATGATTCCGGTTGGAAAAATTGGTGTCGTTACGTTACATTACATAACATAAATGTTACTAGTACTATAAAAAAAAAAGAAAAAAAAAAAAAAAAGGGAGAAATGGAGGTGTCCGTCCATGTGCGAGGGGAGGGTGGGGGGAATCCATGAAAACCCAGACAAAGAAAGGGACTGTTGAGAGCTTACTATAATCCGGAGAGAAGGATGGCTACCAGATTTTTCCAGTTGTCGTTATCCTGGGGCGCATGCCTAGCCTAGCTTCGCAGGAGAAAGTAGCTGTGTAACAAACAGTATCTCCTCATTTGCAAACAAGAAAGTTTGGCAGGGAAGAAGCAGGGATAGCGATCCCTTCGATTGGAGGTTTTTGTCTTGTTTTTTTTTCAATTTGATTCGACGTGATGATTAACCATTTATCCTTTCTTTCTTTCTTTTCTGTTTTTTTTGAATATTTAATATTAGTAATAAATTTCATTCACCAGAAATCTCAACAACCATTCACGTACGAATGCACAATCATGTTCCTAACCTGCTAGTGCTAGATGGTGTTTACGCGAGAAACTTTTACGTATACCGGGCATATCAGGGGTGTTGTATCTCCTCCGGTCCATTTTTAATTTTTCGGCCACTTTTCGATCATATTTGGATAATCGGCTTCGTTCATTTTGTAAAGTTCAGTGTAAATCTTAATCATACCAAAAATCGTATTCATCAGACTTTAGTAGATATATAATCGGCACACGTGAAAATTGCCACACACAAAAAAAGGTTCCGATTCAGTGTGTTTTTTGACCCAGTTTTGGTTTTCTTCAATTTTTATGTGTGCCGATCATGTATTTAGTAAAGTTCGATAAACATGATTTTTGAAACAATTGAAGTTCTTGCCGAACTCTACAAAATGAACGGAGCCTATCATCCAAGTTTGATCGAAAAATAGCCAAAAAATTGAAAACAGACTGGAGGGATACCAACACCCTTGGTATCCTAGGTATACATAAAAGTTTCTCGTGTTTGTTTGCATTTGTTAGCTTTACGCCAAACTTTTATGTGATATAAGTGAGTAAGGACGAGAGAAATCGAAAAAATAAAAAAAAATTAACTTTTACACAAGTATTTTGAGAAATATCCAAAGAAAACTTCAAAAAGTCAATTTTTGGATTTTTTCTTGAATATTTTCCAAAGTACTTGTTTAAAAGTCAAAAAAAATTTACTTTTCCAATTCCTCTCATCCTTACTCACCCAGATCACATCAAAATTTGTTGTGAAACTAACAAACGCAAAAAAAAAATTGAATAAGAACAAAACCAAAAAATTGTGGCCCATTCATGAATGCACAAACCGAACAAAAATCTCAAATTGGAACAGTACTTCCCGTCCATGAATGCACAAAAGCCTATAAAAAGGGGGAAAAATCATGAATGCACAATGTATTATGTTTAAAAAAAAAGGATTTACGTTTATTTTCGCACATCTTTTCGTGTTTATATTTAAAGTTCACTTTATTTATTCCCGTCCTCGTTATAGATTACTGGAGTACCGTATTTACGAAGCATATGGTCCTACTATATTGGAGTACTAAAATAATAATATCTGAGTTGCAAGTACATTGTCAAATAAGAGTATCGATAGAAATCATGTATGAGGAGGAGAAAAAGGTGGGTTGGGTAATGCAAAAATCACTTTCCACAAATACTACAATAAAATTGGTAGCATAGTCTTCCTCTCATTTCAAAATATTTGTTCAGTCCGTAAAACGAGAATTCCAAAATAATACATTTCTTTCAAAAAAAGGTTCAAACTTTTATCATAAATTAAAAGAACTTATCGATATCTAGTGAATTGTTAAAAAAATTTAAATTTTTCTTGCAAAAATTATATTATTTTGGAGTTCTCATTTTACAGCCCAAACAAATATTTTAAGATGGAGAGAGTACTACTACTATACTACTCGTTTTGGTTTTTTCGTAAAGGTTTTTTTTTGTGATTTGAAAAGTGAAATGATGCGGGGTTTGACCGGGTCTCACCTATTCCTTGGGACCATTCCAATCTTCATTTGTCCTTTCTAGGTTTAGGTTTTGGGATTCCGAGAGTTTTAATAGAGCCCCACTCCGTGATTCTGTGACTTTCCCGTTCTTTCTTTTCGTCTGCCTACAACTACTACTACAATTTGGTTTTGCTAAGGGCGGTAAACGAACCGAATCGAGCCAAACCCTGTTAAGTTCGGCTTGAGTTCGTTAAGGTACTAATTCGGTTCGAGTTCGATTCGAGCCTGAATAACTCGGCTCGAGTTCGGCTTGTTAAAATTTTTCAAGGCTCTGGTTCTGCTCGGTTGGGTTCGTTAAGGTACTAGTTTAGCTCGAGTTCGGCTCGGGTTCGATTCGAACCTGAACATCTTGGCTCGAGTTTGGCTCGTTAAACTCAAACGAATGGA
>JAOTQK010000019.1:423973-435570 GCA_025642025.1 Rhododendron ferrugineum
CCGTTAGGCTCAAGTTCGGCTCATTTACGGAACGAGCCTAGAATTGAGGTTCAAGTTCAGTTCGTTTAGCAAACGAAACGAACTCGAACGAGAGCCTCGAACAGTTCGCGAACGGCTCAATTCATTTACAGCCCTAGTTTTGCTTTTGCTTAACGGGGGCGGGGGACCTTCCTTTTCTTATTGTTACTATTATTTCCACTAAACTTTTTCTAAAAGTTACAGTTTTGTTCTTATTTAAATTTTTTACGCGTTTGTTCGTTTTGCTCCAAAAAAATTTAACTTTGTGATTCAAAACGAGAAAGTAAAAAAAAATTACTTTTACCCAAATATTTTAAACAGAGACCACTTTTAAGTAAAAAAAAATGAAAAGTTTACTTAAAAATGGTCATTGTTCAAAATATTTGAGTAAAAATAATTTTTTTTTACTTTTCCGACTCGTAAAGTCAAAAAAAATTGGCGCAAAACGAACAAGAACGAAAAAAATTCAAATAAGGACAAAACCAAAAAATTGAAAAAAGTTGTTAATAGAACGGGGTGGTGGGAGCCATAAATGTTCTTCACTTTCCATAAAATAAAATTAAAAAAGGGGTAAATTACTGTCTACCCCCTCTAACTATGGGTTAGAGACACTTTGTCCCCTCTAACTTATTTTTTTAGCACTTAACGCCCTCTAAGATTTGAAAACATTATTTCCATTTGACTTTTGTTAGAAAATGGATGGGAAGTGTAATGATCCTCATTATAGACGATTCTACCATTCTCCTACCAGATATATATACACACTACCAGATCTCTCCCATCTATCTCACTTACACCTAATCTCTCTCTCTCTCTCACGCCAGCTTCCCCTCCCTAATCCGGCTGCTCTATGTCCAGTCGACCCCAACTCCGGCCAGCTCCATCTCCGGTGAACCCCATCTCGACCCCCTCAACTTCCACACTGTCCCCACCCAATCCAAAATCTCACCTGCCACCGCCGCCGTCAACTCCAAAACTTGATGGGCTCGAACCTAATGTTAAAGAATCTGATTGTGGTAAAAAATTTGTTGGTGGGTTAAAGAATCTACTGGTGGGTTAAGGAATCCGTCGATTCCTGATGTGGCCGGCGTCGATGGGGTTGAAGGTTGCGGGATGGAGGTATTGTATTTATCTGTTTTCAGTAGGGGTTTTCCGTGGATTGAAGAGGGAGTTCGTCGAGATCGGAGGAAGAGGAGTTCGTCGGAGATCCATGAACGATTTTTTTTTACCAAAAACGGGAATTATTATTTTTATCGTAGAAACGGGAATTTTTTACCTCAGTGTCGAGATCGGAGGAGGAGTTCGTCGAAAAGCATGGGGGTGGAACAAAGGCATTGCCGGATCGAACATCACTCACTGTGTGTGTATGTCCGGATTTTGAGAGAGATTTGCTTAGGTGAACCTCTGGAGTGGAACTGTGACTGTGAGTGAACTGCAATTTGAATCTGGCAGAAGATAGATGCTAGGGACGAAATGTGAGTGAACTGAGTTCTGCAATTTGTACTGTGAGAAGACTGAGGAGGAGTTCTGCAATTTGAACTTTGTGTGTCCGGATTTTTTGCAGAGGCGTGTTTTTTGGAACAAAATGCTTGTTTTCATGAAGGGCAAATTCGTAATTTTATGCCTCTCCATTAAGAAAGTCAGACAGAATAAGGTTTCCATTACTTAGAGGGGGTTAAGTGCTAAAAAGGGGGTAAACTGTAATTTACCCAAAAAGAAAAAAACTTTGGCTACATAGTGCAATTTTGTTCACATCCCTCAAAAGAAGTTGAACGTGATAAGACTTACATTGTTTCTAATTGCTTGAAACAGTTTAAGTCTCACCCATATAATTCACTTTTTGATAAGAATGACATCAATTTGCGGTGAGATCAACATCACTTCAGCCAATAAAAAGAGAGCAATGTTTCAAATTCTTGGTTACACCATTTGGTTTTCCAACGGATTGTGTGCCACCCGCACCGGGATCCAACACGAATGATCGGTTTTATTCATTCATTATTTTAAACATATTTCCAAGAATTTTTGTAAAAAATAAGCGCATTCGAATATCAATAATTGCTTGATCAATTTTTATTCCATAATTTGCAAGGGACAAAAATTGTACGAAAGAACGATCCAACCCTTGCTGGTATCCGATTAAGCTGAATTTTTACAGGCATCAGTAAGTATTTTCAATAAATTAAACGACTCCGATTAAGAGTGTAGAAACTGAAAATAGGCCCGGCCGGTTGGGCTGCTTTGTTTAATCTCATTATTATAAAACAGTTCATTTAAAAAATGTTGTCTCCTTCCCTCCCTTTTACAGTAGTACCCTAATTTTTATGGTTGTACTAATTGGCAACATGCATGATCTCGCAATTGCCAAGCGTACGTGATTTGTTTATTCGGGTTGTCATTTGACCGATAAAATATACTATATAGTATATCACATCACATGGTGGGGGTTGAATTATTAAATACTCCAAAATCTGGCCTAGATTTTTTGCAATATACTACTAGTAGATGAGGGAGAGGGGGGATAGAATAATGTTGGAGAGACTACTGGGAAACGGTCGGGAGATATGAGTGGAGGAACGTGGTTAAGGACTGTGGGGATCTCTGCACAGATTCCTCCCCCACCACCCAGTACTTCTCTTGTCCCCAGCTTTACCCCCATATATCTCTCTCTCTCCCCTTCATTTCCCGCCCCCTTCTTTTTCTTTCCATACAAATCTCCCATGTATTCTCTCCACTCCCGTGAGTTATAAAATGTAGGTCAGATTTTGAGACGTTAGTTTTGTAAATTTCAATGTGCTTATAAAGAATCAAGTCAATCAGGTTTTAAACCATGTTGTGCCAAAAACCTTCTCAACACAAAGGGAGAAGTGTGATTCATTATCGTATTTGGTATGATACGAGATACCACATGAGTTTTTGTTGCGCAAGATGACCAAAATTTAATACTCTAGGTTAATATTTTTTTTTTAGTTCTTAATCGAATGAGTTAGATTGTTTTTTGTCTTCCTCTAAAATTTGTTCGAAGTTTTTTTTTTCACGAAAACAAGGTATCTAATAAATTGACCACAAGTTGTAAATGATTTACAAAATAACCCTAAAAAATGGATACTCAAATCATCGAACAAATGAGTGAACAAGTGCCCAATTGTAGAGACTAAATAGTACTCCATCTGTTTCCATTTATTTGCTCATTACGGGGATTCTATATTTTTATTGACTCAAAGTCTATAGTTTGAAAAGTGTTCAGATTTTCACAAAATACCCTTTAGAACAATAAACAACTTTAATTAATATTTTCTTCACCTCAAAACTGGAGGGATGAAATTGGAAGTTTACCCTTTTGTGCTAGCTAATTTGGAAATGAAGCAAATAATTTGGGACGGCTCAAAAATAAAATATGAGCAAGCAAAATAGTATGAATGGATAGTATATTGTCACGCTGTGGCTAACCCTCTCTTCACTTCTCCAGAACACAGCACACACTTGTATGACTTTTACACATTTTGTGATGGACACCTTGTAGTTGTAGTAAATTGTAATGGATAGAATAGAAGAGTTCAAAGGATCGTGTGATATTCTTTAAAAAAAAAAAAGAAGAAGAAGAGGAAGAAAAAAAAAGGATCGTGTGATATATAATGCCCTAAAACATTGAATAAATTATCATGCATGCTTCACAAGTTGTGGCTGGCGGACTACTAATCAATAGTTATTGCATATATAAACGTACCGTTAATTGAATTGTTTGTTGGTATAGTATAGTCTAGTCTAGACGGTAGAGTCCTTGAATTGGGTCAAATCAAATCGATCATCTCTCTATCTGAATATCGTAATCCAATCCCATGCATATATAGAGCCAGTAGAAGAAGTGGGAATTGAACATACTGCTACTGTACTGTATTTGACTATATATATATATATATATATACTCCTACTATTTTCTCTTTGAGTCACTCAATGGATTGATCGAGAACTACTTATTAGATTACTACTACTCCTGCTTCAACTAGAGAATCGTATCGTTTCGTTTTGGGGCTCTCCAGCTGTTGTGGTTGGGCGCAACCGTTGGCATGATTGGTTGATTGCTACTGCGCGCTAAAAGACTAGGTACTATACTCTCTCTCTCTCTCTCTCTCTCTCTCTGTGTGTGTAAACAAAAAAAACACTAGAGTAATAAAAGACATTCCAGGGGAAAGCCAGCCAGCTAGCCCTGTTTCCTATTCTGTCAAATTGGTCGATATGCTTTACGTTACCTCCTTTCCCCACATACATGTGGCATCAATTTCGTTGCTAGCCAATAGCCATTGCAATAAAAGAGTACAATATAATCGCGGCTGGTAACCAACTACAAACAATTTCCAACATTTTGCATGTCTTCTACTACTTGCTACTACAGTATTATATTCTTGGGAAATGCTACGGTGTTCACCCGCCGTTTGGGGACACCGTAAAAAATGGCATAACTGACTATTAAAAGTATAACCAATACCAGTGATGTGTATAACCAAAACCTTACAAAGGAATAACCCCCAAAATCCCCAAAAATTCTTGGGATTTTGGGAGTTATGCCTTTGTAAGGTTTTGGTTATATACCTGTGTAAGGTTTTGGTTATACTTGTAGTGGTCAGTTATGTCATTTTTTACGGTGTTCCCAAATGACGGGTGGACACCGTAGCATCATCCTATATTCTTACTAGCACTCCATCATTGGTCTCAATATACGGATGGATAAACAAATCATGCTTCAATGCTTTTTCCAAACTTGTTTATACTGTAATTTATTATTATTATTTGTCCAAACAAATGTTGAAAATTCACTCTACCAACTTTAATTAATTGGCTTCAAAACATGGCTCCATCGGACTAGACTAGAACAACTTGAATTTTCCTTCAAATGCCTAGACTCCAAAATTCAATTTTTAATGCATTACGAGATATTTACATCAGCTGCACATACTTTCTTCTCAATTTTTCAACAACTTGAACGGCGTTGAAATCTCTAAAATTCTTGATACACCAGGCGTGATATCTAATCTAGACAAAAGAAAACACCTCCTGAGTCCCAACCCAAATTTAAACAAGAAAATTACTGTAACAAATAGAGACTCCATTAATGAATTATGGAAAATTGCCAATAAACAATAGCATGGCTAAAGTGTTGGGACTTGGTATGGTATGGTATTTGTATTGGCAGGGGTAAAGCAAAGCAAAGCAAAGCAAAGCAGGCATGTGGATGTGGTGATGGTGTGTGACAGAAAGCAGCTCTGGCGTTTAATTGTCTATCTATACGGGTCGGGTCCCCCCCACAATCCACCCCAGGCCAGCGTGCTTAACAGTAGTGTATCAGTGTAAATCTCTGTTCTCTGATTTCCTTCCTTGATATTTGTGGAGTTGTTTATACTCCTACATATTTTTGTTGGAAAATGCTACAGTGTCCACCCGTTATTTGGAGACACCGTAATTTTTTGCGTAACTGACTATTACAAGCATAACTAAGACCAGTGATATGTATAACCAAAACCTTATAAAGGCATTACCTTCAAAATCCCCAAAAATTCTGGAGATTTTGGGGGTTATACCTTTGTAAGGCCGTGATCATACATATTACTGGTCTTGGTTACGCTTGTAATGATCAGTTATACCAAAAATTACGGTGTTTCCAAATGGCGGGTAGACACCGTAGCATCATCCCATTTTTGTTTCCTTTTAATTTTATTATTAGGAAAATGATTTTGGCACTCCAATTTTTTATGATGGCACTCAAAAATTTGTCCTTTAGTGTACCTTGTTATGTATAATTTGAACAGTAAAAGACAAATTTTGAAGTGTCATCATAAAAAATTGGAGTGTCAAAATCATTTGCTTAATTATTATTGTGAGGGTCCCCCATGGGCTTGTGTTACAGTACTGTACTACTACACTACAAGGGGGGGAAAGGACTGAGGGGATCGTACTTTTCATTTTCCTACTTTTGTCCACTCCCCCACCCCACCCCACCCCACCCCTGATTTATCACGTGACTACCCTTCCCCTTTCCCTAAATTAGAAATTCTCTTGTCCTGCCTTGGCGTTTTGCCAAACAAAAACGCAGTGATTTCCAAACACCTCTTTTTCTTTTTTTTTCTTTTTCTTTTTGTCGTCTTGTGAAGTGAATTTATAATGTTATCTTTCTAAATATGAAAAAGTATATTAATGAACGGTTAATTTTGTAAATTAACGCCACAAGATAACGAAAAAAGAATGCGATTATAAAAAAAAGGTGTGAAAATCAATTACTTTTGCAAATCCTCATCCACCTTTCCTTTCTTACCCACTATTATTTTTTAATTATCACGACCACATTTTTTCTGTCAAGTGTAGTCAGTAGATGTTCCCTTTTTCTTTTTGGATATTCGTTTTTTTTTTCCTTCTTGTTTTGGACATGTTCATCAAAGTAGTAGAGAGTATTTAGTCTCCCTCCGTCCCAAAATGCTTGTTCAGTCCGCAAAATGGAGTGTTAAAAATAATACAATTTTTACAAGAAAAAATCAAAAGTTTTTTAACAATTTACTGGATATCAATGAGTATTTTTAATTTGTGAAAAAAGTTTGAATTTTTTCTTGAAAAAATTGCATTATTTTTAACACTCCGTTTTGCGGACCGGACAAACATTTTGGGACGGAAGAAGTATTTTAATTATACATTGCAATAATATTTTTTTTACTTAGGTGTTCAGACGAGGTTTTGCGAACCTTAGCTAAATATGCACATAATAAAAATTAAATACCAAATATTAACATAAGGAAAAGCTTCGAACATCATGCAATCCTCGCGTGGTGACAATCATTATTTGTTCCATTTTATATCGTGAATTTCGGGTTACAAGAAAATAACTTTAATTTCAACAAAATAATAGAGTTAAGAAGTCGATTTTTTTTAAAGACCCTAACACAGAAAAGTGCAGTTAAGTAATAGCTTATTAAAGTAGTCTAACTTATGTACTCGTGATTTTATTTTTTTCACTTAATAGCTGGAAATACACTACTTTTTTTTTTTTTTTGATCCGTGGAAATACACTACTTGCTTTTTCTTTTTCCCTTCCCTCGTTTTGGATTCCCATAAGAGATGGGCTTGGTTTCTCCTGCTTCACCTCACGCAGGCTGAAGTGCTTTGTCGATATGGGCCGTCTTGTTGGGTTCAATTACGGGATCCCCGGACCTTGGTCAGTGGTAGAGGTGTCAAACAAGATAGGCCGACATGACACGAACACAATAAGTTTAAGAACGACACGACATGAATTCTATAATGGGCTAGGCTGGACTGTTGTTTTGGAGCACGTGGCACGGGCACAATCACAAAAAAAACACAAACACCAAACAGCATTGGTACAGACACAACACGGGCATGGTAGGACACGACACAACATGAGTAAAAGTTTAAATATAAAATAATTAATTACAAAAGTTGGAGTACACTGTATAATAAACTCTTTGTCCTATAAATTGATGAGTCACAATGTTTATAATTATACAGAGAAGTATAACTCTTATCTTGTCAATTTTGTATGCTTAAGGTTTAAGAATTGCGAGTGGTTGATAATTGTATAACAACATGTGACAGTTGACCAGTTAACCATTCGTTTAATCACGTGGCTCAAAAAGTTAACCTTCGTCTAACCACGTGACTCAAAAGATTAACCTTAAGTTATACAGTAGCTGATGGACGTCGTCATATATACCATTTCATCTTCTTAGAAAAACTTGATGTGGGACTCTTTTTTCTTAGGTGGGTTCTCACAATCTCCCCCACTTAAGATGCAACGTCTTCATTGCATTGGCCTAACAACCTTCCCCTGGTGGTCATAGTGTGGTACTTAGTTATGTAACACAATCATTGTGTTCGTACCAGATTCTAGAGGTGGCCTCCACCATGTAGACTAGGATTGTCCTCTAATACCAACTGTAACGACCCGTGCCAGCTAACTCGCTAACCATTCGCCTAATCACGTGACTCAAAAAGTTAATCTCAAATTATACAGTAGCTAATGGGCGTCGTCATATACACCATTTCATCTTCTTAGTGTGTGTTCCAGATTCCCTCCTTAAAAATAAGTATTTATTTATAATTTTCAAGCTTAAAAATGTTGGCTTTCTGAAATTAAAAAAAATGTAATATGGATCTTATTTGATAGATTTCGATAAAATTTATAAAACTTTGCAAATTTTTTTTTTTTTTTTCGTAAACCCATTATTTTTAAGCTTAAAAATAGGTCTTTATTTTCTAAGTACTTATTTGAGAAAACAGAACGGGGCAGAAATTCCCGATGTGGGACTCTTTTTCCTTAGGTGGGTTCTCACAAATTGAGTAGGTGCTAACCTAGTTAGGATGTACTCCAACTCTAATGATGCAACTTTTACCTATTTATGAGTATTACGAAAATTGCAATTCTTCATAAAATGATTGTATTTCTTTTCAATTTTTTTGGTTTATTTTAGTTAGCGTTTGATACTACCGTTTTCTGTCAATTTTTTTTTTTAAAAAGAAGCAATTCTAACGACACATAGTTAGGCATGCCTGCGGGTCAAGCTGGGCCGAACATATTCTAAATGAGACTGCACAACACGACCAATAAATGGGCCGGGTTACTCATGACACGAACCACATTTGGCACAGAACTAAACGGCTAGACCAGCATGACACGACCTATTTGAGCAAAACCCAATCGACCTGATCCTCACTCACACTTCTAATGGGCTGGCCCCTGTGTGTGTGTGTGTGTTATTTCAACCGGGTAGATTTACGAATTCGTCGAAATGCTTGTGCTGAGGTATCTCTCTTTCTTCTTGTATTTTCTGCTTTATTGAGCTTGATTTCCTTGTGTGATTTTTTATTTTTTATTTGAAAAGCCTTGTGTGATTCTATGGATGTTAAACATTTGTGCATCAGTGTTGTGCGTGTTTATTCGATTCTTCAAACATTTTCGATTTTGATGAAGTAATGTTAGATAATGCCGCATTGACTGGAAATTTTATGGTTATGGCTTCTACTGGACATTTTGGCGCTGAATCCTCAATCCTTCAACCTAAGCTTTCCGCCAAAAGCAAGCTCCTTCTAGCATTTTCTGAAATACAAGCTAATCTTCCATTGTACTTGATGCTCATGTCTTTGGCTATGAACTTGAAAACTACAAGCTTTTCTGATGAGTAATGTTGTTCTTTTAGAAGGCAAACACAGAGGATTTGCCAAATGGAGCTTTAGAGGGGAAAACAATGAAAGGGCATTTTGAAAACCATAGGCTGAAAATTGACAATTGACCTTTGAATAGTATGGCATGTGCTAGCTCCGAAAGTATTGACAGTTTCCACGGAATCGAACTGCCAAAAAACTTTAACTTCTACTCCATGTAGCACCAACACGGACATGCGTAAATTTCAAAAAACTGGAGGACACGGCACATTAGGGGACACGTGTTTTCAAAAACATATATGGGTACTATCATTTGAATAAAAACTTTAAAAAGTTAGGCTCTTATGCAAACATGCAACACCACGTATACCTTAAGCTATATTCATCACTATATCATTCACAAAAGTATTTGAACAAAAAGCATTTACCATTTGTGTATCTTTCTAAAGGTGTCCCCAGGGTGTCCAAACGGAAATCATTGAGATAAAATAGGACACTTTGAATTTGAGTGGTTGACAAGTGTTCGGAGAGTGTTGGTGTTCGACACTGGTATGTGACCTCCGACAAAGTGTCCATGCTACATAGTTTACCTTATTTGAAATTGCTCAACATGGGAAAGTCTGCTTGTCAAAATAGTTGTAGAAATGAAGAGCCTGGGGAACTCATTTTGTATGATCAACAGACAACAAGCTTGTTGGCCCAGTTTATACACAGCATAGATTGTTACTGGAAACTGCCCTCTTGGTTTTGGACCAAATGAGACGATATTTTAGCAATTAAATGAACTACATAGGAATTCTTAGTGTGCACTAGCCCTGTTCTTTTACGCACATTTTTTTGACTCTATCGAAACCCCCTGTGTGAGTGAATGAAATCAGTCGATTGCCATGATGTAATGCTTGAGGTGATGTTTGTTTTTTGCAATACAACTTTTTATCTTTTTTGTTTGCGATCAATACTGCTTCTCTTTTGTTCATCTAAATATTGTTATTTTTTCTTTGTTACCTTGAGAGACAGGAGACGGAAAGCTCTTGGCAATTGTTTTGTTGCTTGAACATGATGTGGCATATGACACCACAAGGGTGCCACCCTGCGGAAATAACGGAATTCAGAGCTTGGTAATATCTGTTCTTTTGTTTTCGGTTATGCAATGATTACTGAATTATGATTACTTGGTGCACAATATGGACAAACATATCTACAACGCGAAACAGCTGCCCTAACTGTAATCTTCTGTAGCACTTTGACCTACAAGTTTTGAAGATTATTGTAATTTCCCTTCCCAAAATGCATCTACATATGTCCCCACCAAGGTAATTTTTGGTTCTTAAAATTTACTTAAATTTTCAAAAGAGACCTTATAAGTGGTCTCATAGAATTTAAAATTTTACTTATGCCTTTTTATATGTGCATATTATCTGTAACAGGGTTGTATGCATAAGGGAGACATCTTTAGTCACTTCCTTATTGAAGCATGTACATGCAGATTTAAGAATATACAAACTCATCGGGTATTGTAAAATATATCAGTTTTGTTATTTTACAGTGCAGAATTATTTTATCTGTCACTGTCGTTACAATCTAAGGATTGGCATCGGAACTCTTCTACGGTATGAGTAAGTTAGAAGCAATGATTTATAATTCTTTAGTTAAAAATCTGTTATGTTTTCCTAATCTTGCACGATAACTGTTTGATTGCTTTCATGGCAGCCTAAAAGACTCATTCGTTAGTGAGAAGCTGGGCCATCACTAACGGGCAGATGTACATATCTCATCCTTGACTTTGGCCTTACTGAGCAAAACTAGATTGGTAAAAGATAATGAAATACTTGCAGTGTCTTAGCATCAGAATTCAGATCAATGGTTCAACCCAGCCAATACAATTCTTGTAAGCTGTCCCTAAAATGTTAATGAAGCCCAGCCGGTTATTCGCATGATGCTTATTATTGGGCTCATTGTATGATCTTTCAATACTATGTCATGACGGTGGAAAATGGTGTCGGAAATCGGAATTGTTATTCTATCCATCTAAATCGGCGAAAGTCTCGGAGGCTCTACCAGCTAAAATTCCGAAGGGGTAGGAGAGAAGCAAATGACAAATGACTCTCTCTCTCATACACCCACACACTCCACTGTACATCTGGTTGGCAGTCAGTCCACGTCATCAGGGGCGGACCCACCATAGGGCACGGGTCACGTGCCCCCACGCCCTTGAAAAAAAAAAATTAAAAAAAAAAAAATTTCGATGTTGTATATATATCATTTATGTTGAATGTATGTAAGAAGTTGTGAGTGGTAAATTGTTTCTTTCTAACCAAGAGATGGAGGGTTTGAGACCACTCCCATGCTCACCTGAAGGGGTTTTTGGCCTTTCTCCTAAAAGGCTAGAAAAACGGTTCTAAATGTGTGGGTTTTTT